>CAXIVR010000009.1:19701973-19779473 GCA_964035755.1 Teleogryllus oceanicus | reverse complement strand
CGGAGGCGGGACGAGGCGGGGACGGAGGCGGGGACGGAGGCGGGGACGGAGGCGGGGACGGAGGCGGGGACGGAGGCGGGGACGGAGGCGGGGACGGAGGCGGGGACGGAGGCGGGGACGGAGGCGGGGACGGAGGCGGGACGGAGGCGGGGACGGAGGCGGGGACGGAGGCGGGGATGGAGGCGGGGACGGAGGCGGGGACGGAAGCGAGGACGGTGGCGGAGAAGGAGGCGGCGACGGAGGCGGTGGGGGCGTGATAGCGGTGGCAGGGGTGGAGGTAATGGTAGGGTGCGTGAGAGGAGTCGGCGTCGGCATCGGCGAGTGCATCAGAGGGTGTCGGAAGAGAATTTGGGAGAATTGAAATTGTTGGAAACGGGAAGCCCACAGCGGGAGGTGGGAACACGGACTTGAAAAATATATAAAATAATAAATAGTGTTTATCGGTGGTGAAGCTGAAGCCATTGTACCTTCCTCTACTTTAAAACATTTAATATAAAATAAATAAATAGTTCTAGAAAAATAGGTACGATTTTAAAATATTTGGAACTATTAATTGTCATTCCTTCTGATTTCAACAATGCTGAGTGGATGTGCAAATTTTATGACCTTATTTACTTAGTTGATTGTTATTAACTACGAATGTTCAAGAAATTGACGTTTAGGAAGTTTAAGGTTTCATATTCGAGTGGTACCTGAATGAAGTCAAAGAAGACTTTGGTGAATACCACGCAACATTATTTTATTAATGCATAGTTTTGTGTCCTTTTCAGTGTTTAAAGAAATATTATAATTATGTTGTATAATATTATTACATATCATAATATTTGTTTTAAAAATTAATTAAATATCAAACAACTGAAAACATACTATATCGGTAAAGAATATATTTAAAACATGAGAAGCAAAAAGTCCTATTTTCCTTATTTTTGAGGGGAACATTGACATTATGTCAGCAAAATATTGATTGATTGTATTTGTTACTAAGAGTCAATTTTCTCAGTATTATTTACCAACAAGAAACGTCTTTAACGGAGAAAGGTGACGCATACATGAAGCATTTTTCAAACTACTCTAAATAAGTAATATATTTATAAACTTTGTTAATGAAGTAAACGCTTTCATATAAACGGGATAAATTTGATATCAATATTTCATGAGAAACGCAATTTAACAGTTTTATTGAGTTAAAATTTCTTCGAATCATTACTCCATAATATTTTAAAAATCATTTAAAACCAATATTCTGTTAAGTCTCTCATAATAATTTCCATTTCTACTTAAGGTGTAAGAAATATTGTATTTTCGTGCCGATATTTCATCTCAAAACGAAGAAAATTCAATCAATATACGCCGCGATGTTTTTCATGTAAGCAATTTATGAAACGAAGTTAGAACTTACTTAGAAGACGAAGTGATTGAATCAAATCAGGAGACAGCGCCATTTTGTGTTAGAAGGCGCCGGCTGAGATGTCACCCATGAGGGGGGAGCGCAGGGGGTCCCCGGGTTTGCGCGCTTCCATCGTCCAATTTCCGCGTCTCCTCTGAAGCGGGAGGGGGTAGGAAGGGAGGGGAAGGGAAGCTGAGCGGAGGCGGCCCCAACCTTTGATTAATGCATTCCTTTTATTGAGAAGTAAACTGTTGCGCGCCTTCCCCTCCGTCACAAAGCAGCGTTGCAAATGGCAGGGTAAACGGACTCGTCTCAGGTACAGCGAAGTAATTACGTGTGTGTTGGCGTGCTTGTGAGACCTTTATTTGCTGTGTCATGTTTTTATTTATTTATTTATTTACGTCAAGAAAACAGTTAAAAACTGCGTATGACGTGCTATGGGGAAAAGTGAATTGTGTGCACATTTTTAAAATTCTGTGATCCCTACAATAAGTCATACACTACTTAACTTTTGAATTTTGAAAGGGAGAAAAAAAACTCCCACGTAGTAAAATCTATTTTCAAGGATAAAAAGCAATAAATTTTGAATTTTGAAAGGGAGAAAAAAAACAACAAAAAAACTCCCATGTAATAAAATGTATTTTCAATGATAAATAAGCAATAAATTTTGGCTCTTATTACTTCCTGTCGCGACAACACGGAAACGATAATTTGAATAATTGTATTTCCCACTGAATTCTAGAAGACGTGCACAGAAAATGAAGTTACATTTATATCCAGAAGCAAAACAAGGGGCCATCTCAGCATTTGCTCAATCAGGGATCAGGGAAACTGGACGAAAAACCTGATCGAGATGGGTTTCTTTGATTATGAATTCATATGGGTTGCCTAAACTTCTTTTTTCTCTTTCCTGCTAACTCATTACATAACAGAAGTGACTCTTTTTGAGATGTGTTGTCGATTGCTTGTTTCTTCGGCTGATCTCCTTATGAAATGTCAACCCATTTCAATCAATGATGAACCATTTGGTAAAGATTGTAAAATTCAATTAATTGCTGATGATACTTTTTAAACAATATAATTCGAGAAACAAAAGCGAAAATTGAATTTAAAATTCAAAGTATTTATTGCAAAACAAAAATGGATAAAAAATAATAAAATAAAAAAATGGGTATACAAAATGAAATATTTGGGAGTAATTATAGTAAAATCTTTAATTGTATCGCATTTGGATTACTTACTATGCAACAAATCTAAATGGAGACCAAAAAGCGAAATTCAAAACTCCTGATACAACAAAATAGAACCATGAGAGTTACAATTCAAAAGATACATTCCAGTGGTAGACATGTTGGGAACTCTAAAATTTATTTAAATAAAATAGATAATCGATTATAACTGTCTACTCCCGCAAATAAATAGTAATCTGAAACCATTTAAACAATAGTTATGTATTTTTGTTTATCACGAGCAATTGAACTAACAGGAAAATATTTGAAAATTCGATTTCACTGGAACTACATTTTAAAGTTTTATGGAGTGTGAAGGGATCTTCAGCAACTTCGGGCTGACAAGAGAGGTACATATTTTCACTTAACTGCTATTTCATTATTCATGTACAGAGCGAATGGTAGACTAAAGTTAGCTTTACGATTGAAAAAAAGGTAAAAATGTATGAAAAACGGATGAAGTAAAAATGTCTCTACTGCAAATATAATACAGAATTCCACTAAACAAAGTTCAAATTACGCAGCGACGTATACAGTAAGTAGACTATAAAACATTCTCTATCACACTATAAAAGACTATCAACTATCAACTATATCAGACTATAAAACATTCGCACTCAACGTAAAATCATGAGAATTTGAATGTGAAATGGACAAGTAAGCAAATTATTGAATTAAGTTATTCGAATATCTGATAATTTACTACGAAATCTTTGGTAGATACACAGAATACGCTGTGCAAAATAATGTACTCTATGAATGAAAGAAACAAAAAAGGAATTTTCTGTCGCATATTCCTAATCCGTTAAAACATTTTCAGCAACGAATTATCTTTTGTACTTGCTTTTTAAACTTGAAATGTTATTTTTTTAAATGAGTGAAAATTGAATGAAAACGACTCATTCATTATTAACACCAATACACTTTTAAACTAGACATAGCAATGTTCACTCGCTACTTCCGAGTCTTCTCGACCAGGAAAAATAATTTCGTTCTTTTTTCATCATTGCAAAAGTTAGTTATGAACAGAACTTCTTCGAAATTAACAACAAGCAATCTAAATTTCCATTTTCACGGGATCATCGCGAAATGTTACTGTGAATCTAATGAATTTTGCAGCAACGCAAATGTCACGTACGAAACTCGCACGTTTCACAAGTTTTATTAAAACAGCGCGGTTATACGACTGTTTTCAACTTCCATTATATATTTCGCGATTTTCGCTCACTTTCGCGCAGATTTAAAAGAAAGTAAATATTTATTTGCAATTCGTGTTTGCATTAATACAATTTTAATAAGCATGGTACACATTATTTCGCCCTGTGAATATTACAATCTATTTCGAGATACCCGTATGGTATGTTTTACATAATCGCAGCGGAAAATACTTAAATTTATTACTTTATTGATTGTTTTACTGATATTTGATTTTTCATATGGTTTTATATTTAATTAAATTGTCACGCTCTAACGTATCAATTTATTTAATGTAGTTTCACGTTAACTTACATGAATCTACGAGAAGTTTGTTATTCAGATAATTCTGAATGCTATGGATGCTATAATGAAGATCACAATCAATATTCGTAGAAACGTGTGTATGACAAACTGTATTAAGAAATATTGTATACATACAGATTATACATTATAATAGTAGCATTTTTATAAAAACTAGCGTACCCGTGCAAAATCCGTCGCATGTTAAACCCCACTCTCTTCCTTATTTTTCCACTTCCAAATGAAGCCTGTAATATATATTTTTTCTTCAAGACCCTCTTATCCTCCGTCACTTGTTCTAAGTGTCTCCTTGTAATTGATAACATTACAGTACACCCTCGTCTATACTATTTTTATTTAATGTTATTACTGAGCAGAAAGGTACACCCATGTACTTCAATCGCGTTGAATATAAAGTAATTAGTTTAATTTCACATACACTTGTAGGTACTACAGGCTCTGAACAGCTGGGGTAGAATAGAGAAGCGTCCAATCAGCAAAAATGTTCAAGAAGATCTCATCCCGTATATTATGGTGTGTGAAACGTTTCTTTCAGGCCATTGGCCTCAAAATATTAGTTTTTAAGGCCCTAAAACTTTTAGTTTAGGAGTTTTTTAACGATACAAATTAAAACAAATGGACGTGTGTTGCGGGTTGAATTTGAAATCAATATTTAGATGACTTTTTGTAAACAAACCCTTTATGTTTTTGAAGCCAACATGCAATTCATCACTTCTTCGTGAAATTATCTTTCTTTAGAGACCTCATTTATAAATATTAGTTGCGCGTGAGAGCTGCAAAAGGTATGTATACTACTGAAATAATATAGGAGACTTTCAATTGTATACTTTCACGTTCTCTCTCTTTCAGTGAGTTCCGTTTATACACAAATTCACGATATGTTTATAGTCTCATCATAGTCGTATTAAGTCAATGAAGCATAAAAAAAGAGACCAGGATCCTTAAAATGATTTTATTCAAGACCAGGTACAATAGCTGAAGTGCCGAATCACAAGAAGATTGTACCGTAAGCGAAGCCGTGTTGTTAAAATCCAGAGGAAGTCCCAAAATCTGCCCAGGCACCGAATAACAGTAGGGGGTTTCCCCGGGTCCTCCCGATCGTCGTTGAAAATCGCTCCCCCGGTTAAAACCCAAAACACCCCGCAAATCCGCTCATAATACCCTCGCTGTCTGCTTTGGGGGCCTGATCGGCCCTCTTATACCCCGGGCGGGTTTGGACCCCCGACTGGCGCTGTGGAGTAGGGGGGGGGCCCCCAAATCTCTACTCGCCTGCGGGGGCGTGAGGGCCCCGCGCAGCCAGCTCCTGGCTCGCCCGGGTTGTCTCCTTCTGTCGCCGGGGGCAGTAACCCCCCCGGAGGGTCCTCGGCGGCGGCTCTTTCCAATTTTGTGTGCGGCCGGCCCGACAGTCAACTTAAAAAAAAATCTCGCATTACTTTTTTGAATATTTGAATTGTCTTTAAAATTTATCTCGCTCATTTTGTTACTAGGGCCGGTGTCAGGGGTACGGGGTTAAAACACGCCATTTAAAGAAAATCAAGTTCTTAAAAGCCCCAACCCTCTTACTTTTTGAACAGTTTTCTACCTAGAAATCTACTCAAGTACCTTCTGCAAATTTTCTTATGACCTCTGTTTTGAAAATCACTACCGAAACAATTCTAATTTCATAGGGTTTAAAAATTCTAGGGAAATCTTATTACCAATTATAGTTGGACACGAGTATAAATCGATGAAAAAACATAAACCCGCCGATGACCCATGAACTGCCGATGGCCTCCCCCCCCGGGTTTGGGAATGTAATGCAACCCCAACTAGTTCGGTTCGGTGTCTTTTTTAACTTTGGCCTCCCAGTAGCCTGTCGCATTGCCCAAAGCCCCAGCACGATACGCCCAGACCTTTCCTCCCAAACGGGGCCCGGGGTGTGTCGATCGGCTCCTCCCCCGGAAACAACACTCACCCCCCCCGGGGGTTGTTTTGCAGGGGTTTTTGTCTATAGATGTGTCGTATGGAAAATTAATCCGGATGAAAGACTTTTCGTACACAAATGCCTCACAAAACCTTTTTCATTCCTTCTATTTAAGAAATTCCCCTTACTAATACCGTGCATAATGTGATCGGCTCAGTACATTCGTTACAGTTCACGTAGCCCCAGAGCCAACGTTTTTTGCAAATCCCCCCAAAGAAATTTCTGATCGGAAGGCCCCAAGATTCGTGTTCCGACGTCGGTGGTTTTCCCAACTAGCTGAACCACTAGATCGTTTTCCACCCTTATCTTAAAAAGACTTTTTTAAAAGTCTGGCTGCCCCGAAAAGCTTTTTCCATTTTTTTTCGTCAATCCGGCAAATCTGAAGAAGTAGCTTAACAAATGACCATGAATCGCGGGGTTTTTCCTTTTTTCTTCCATGTCTCTCCTACTTACACACCCCCACATACCCACTCCACATGTCGGGAACCGGTCGGAGGCCTTCTTTTGTTGTTCGGCTGTGGCGTGCCCAGCTGGGGGATATCTGGGGCCAAATACCCTCCAAGCCGACGTAAAGGTCGAACCCCGGACTCACCATCCACCGGGGGAAAATCCCACCTCCGCAATTGAACATTCACTACCCCAAAAGGGTAATGACCAACGATTATTCAAGTGATACCCCTTGGTGGTATGAAAAGTCAATCCCACAACCGCACAAAAAACAAACATGGAAGCCCTTGGGTCACACGAATCCGGAAATGGGCCCTTGGTTTTGGACACATCCAACCCCGCTCCTCCCCCTGACCCCCGGAAAGGTTTTCTTTCGCTTTTCTGTTTTGGGGTCAAAATTCCCGGTCGCTGTCTGGAGGGGGAATTCAAACAACCGGCTCCCCCTCATCGGTATTTTTTCCGGGGTTTTGCCCGGTCAACACCAGGCGAATGCCGGGCAGCTCCCAAACAGACCACGGACCACGCGCGATTTTTCCTTCCTTTTCCCTTGTCCTACCCCTCTCCCAAATTACACCCCCCACACTGGCATGCCTCTTTTACCTTATTCAGGAGACCGATCAGGGCTTAGGGGCTTGTCCCGGCGGGGGCGGTGCCCCGCGTTGGGAAAACCCTCTTTTGGGAAACCCCCTAGCCGACGGTAGGTCGGCCTATCTCCCAACCCAGCGGGTGAAGACCCACCACCATCCCCCGGGAACTTTGCACTACAATTCAGGACTAACGATCAAAGCGGTTTTTGGCTCAGGATTAAAGCCCCGGGGAAAATTTATTTTGCCGGGAAATAAGTTTTGGTTTAAAAAATTATTAACATGTCGCTATATAATTATAATTATATCTTTCATTCAAATTAGATGATATCGGGTCCCAAAAGGATGCTTTATCAGAAGCATTAGTGTTAACATGGGTAATGGGATTATCATATGTGAAAAGATTATCCGTGACTGGAATTATTTTAAACTAAAATATTCAGGACAGCTAGGATAATCAAAACACTAATTTTATGTATTCTTAAAAGGTTCAGATAATTCTCCATAATAAAATTTAAACCAAAACACTTGGTTTGTCGAAAAGTATTGTTCTAATCTCAAATTCTCGAAATATTGGAATTATTAAATTTTTTTTAGATTTCTCAAGATTTTTTTCTCTATTTGGTTATCACGGTTTATTTACGTTAAAATTATTAAAATAGTATTATGATTAAAAAAGTATCTTCTTTTAAGATTAATTAATGTCAGAATATTTATTTTATTTATTTTTAGTAAAAACCAGTAAAAAAACTGTATTGACGTATGGAGGGGGAAAGACATATTTCAAAGGGGGATAGGATTAACCATGTTAGAAAGATTTTACGAAACCATATTTACATGGGATATTTCCCAATGTCTGAAAATAAAAAAATGAAGTAAAATTTTCCCGAGATATACATTTTCAAACAAAAAGAATTATTCAGTAATGTTCACAGAGCATTGCAATTTTTTTTTCCCTCACTAGTTTTAAATTTTTTATTAATATTGGTAGGTTTTTAAAAATTTATAGTAATTAGTAGTATATGGTCTGGCTTCAGGGTTCGATTAATACTTTTTTTAACATGATATTTAAGATCGAATAGGGAAAAATATTCGATCTTGAATATATAATTAAGAAAAAAATGCCCAACTTCAGATTTAAAAGGGGTTTTGGGAAAGGTTGAAAAAATAGAACTTTGTAATCGGGGAAACTAAAAATTGCGGAAGGCAAACCCAAAAAACATTAACCCAAAAAAATTTTAAAAAAGGCTTATTTTTAAAAAAAATTGCATTATAAAAAAATCTGCAGCTCTAATATAGAAGCTGGACAAATTAAAAAACATTGTTTTGTCATTTTGGATTTTTTAGAATTTTAAAAGAAAAATCCCAAATTTTTAAAGGGGTTTTGTTTTTTAAAACCAAAAAAAATTGGGGCTCTTGAAAGGGTACGTCTTGTTTCACTTTTTGAGTGTTTCCCTTTTTCTAAAAAGTAGGAAAAAAATATATTTTGAATAAATATCCCTTCTTTTTAAAATTAATTAATTTTGAAGGATGTCATTCTAAAATCTTAAAAAAATGTGGTTTAAAGAGGATCAAAAAATATTTATTTTTAAAATTTTTTAATTTTTCCGGGGATTTAAAATAAAACCCGATTTTACCCGACCCGTTTAAATTACCCCTTCCCGTTTAGGATTTTTGATATGTTTAAAGGGCAGTTTAAATAATAATTTACTTTTCTTTAAAAACAGAATTCATAAAAGGGTTGGGAAGGGTTGGAAGAAGTTGACAAATGACTTCCTTTTAATATTTCATTTTTTTGGGCATACAAAACCAAAAATCCAATTACTAGGCCCCGAACCATTGAATCTTTTAAATAGAACAATGAATTTTTTGACCAATTGAAAAAATTTATCAATATTTTTAAATTGGTTTTTAGTTTGGTAAAGTAAAGCATGCACACACCCACTGTAAATCTTCACTGGGGGAACAATTTTTAAATTTTTTTAAAACCCCTTATGATTTGAAAATTTGCGCTTTTTTCTCAGCTTTTCCTATTTTTCCCCACAATTGAATGACGGATAGAATATTCAGTGGATTTTATTAAATGGATTCAAATGAAATGGTTTTTACTACGAATAACAATAAATAAGTGTAAATTTAAAGATTAAATTACTGTTTTGAAATTGCAGATATCGTAAATAACCCATCATTTTTTGGGGAAGATCTATGTTTTCTTACGGGAGTATCGCGAGGGCGCGCTCCTTCCCCCGTGGCGTAACATTTTCCCCACTTTATTTCAGGGCAGTGGAACGCCGGACGAAGCCATCTTACCATGAAGTATTTTTCAACTGACGGTTGAAAACTGGGTTTCGTTTTGGTTGTGGGGAAATTTCCCAATATTGCCCTGAGGGGGGCTTAAAAAGTGTTTGTGGGGAAAAAACCCCAAGTAATGCGTATTATATTTTTTGCAAATATAGTGAAAATAAAAACTCAAAAGGCAAAATTCACTGCAACCGTTCAAGCCCCCAAATGTATGCTGTTTTCAGCGGGACTGAAATTGGCCCTGAGTCTATAACATATTTTACGTGTTTCTTTTTATTTAATAAAAAAATACAATATATTAATGGGAAATTTCCCCGCACAAGCTTTTTTGTTTTAATTGCGCTTAAAAGAACCTTTTTCGTTTATCAAAATGCTGATCGCTAATTTTAATTTAAATTTTTTGAATAAAATGTTCGATTCCCAAAAAGCTTATTTGGGGGGTATCTGGGATAACAAAGGCCGAGGGAATAAAAATATTTGTACTGGGTGACAATCCTTTTTAAAGATTAAAATCGGCGCAAAATTTTACAAAAACTACACCATCTTGGTACAACATTTCTCGAGATAAACCTCGTCTGTTTTTAAATTTTTCGGTCATTTTTGTTTCTTAACCCTTCATTAAAAATTGAATCGGAATAAAATAATTTTCCCATGAATGACAAAATTGCATGTAATTATTTCTTACATGAGGCAACAACCCCAAAAGGAGTTTGAGTCAAATTATTAGTAAAACAAATTAAATAATTAAAACGGCTATTCTCGAACATAAAGTCAGTTTGCAGGGAGGTGCTAAAGTATATTCAAAGAATTTGATAAATAAAATTTCCTAATTGAAGAACTAAATTAGTATTAAAAAATTAAAATTATTTATTATAATGAACTCTAGCATTACCAAAAGGGGGATCTAATGAACAGCGATGCCCTTTTAAATTTTTTTTAGTTTTAAATTTTTTTTGGAATAAATTTTTTTTCTTTTTTTGTAAATATTTTAAATTAAAAAATTTTTTAAAATGGAAATGTAATAGGTTTTATCATTTGTCAAATATTGAGTAAAAGTCGATTTTTTCTTTCATTTACTGAGCGACAAATCTAATAAGTATTTAATTTCAATGTTTAATTTATAAAAATCATAAAAAAATTCAAGCGGTCAACCCTTCATTGGTAATCATGGGATCTTTTAAAACATTGGTATTGCCAGGGTAAACATAAAGTTAGATTTATTCACAATATTAACGGGTTATCTCTAAGTTATATTTACGTAACTTGTATTCTTAAAATACGACGAATGGTTACCATTTTATATTTTCTGACGCTGCTATTTTTTGCATTTAGGTGGTTATTTAAATTGATTGGTAAAAATTTGAAACTTTCCCGTCATGAAATCAGTCTAATCTTAATTTTTTTTTAAAAATTTTTTTTAAAAATTTTTTTTTTCAGAAATAAAAAAATTAGGACCCCACAATTTAAATAAAATGATGAAAATGGGGAATTTTTGAATCAGAGGGCAAAATTTGGGGCATAATAGATTTGAATGATTGATCCGGCGTCACTGGCCGATTCAAAATTTCACTGGGGAAGTTACGGAGGTTAACCCCAATTCCAGACATCACGGGTTCCCGGTTGGGTCTTAAAACATGGGCGGAAACCAACCCCTGCAATGCCCGGTTTATTTTCTATATATAAAATGGAAAAAACATTTTTTTTTAAAAAAATTAGAAATTTTATTCGACAGATACAATGGAAAGTGACAAAAATTTAAAAGATTAATAATTTTGTAATAAGATTAATAATGTATTTCCATTTGGATTGTATAATTCTAAAAAAATATGAGCAAGTATTTTATCGCAGCTTCTGGTCATGACCTCCACCCGATCAGGCTTTTCGCCCAGTTTTCCTGTCCAATGAGCCCCAGACCCAGATGGCCCCTTTTTTTTGCTTCTGTACATAAATTTTCTTCATTATCTGGGGTACGATTTCCCCAAGGAATTTCCCAGTGGGATATATATTATTCAAATTGTTTCCATGTTGTCAGGGCCAGAAAGTATTATTCATCGACAGAGGTTTAATGGAAAAGGGAAAAAATGTATTGCTTTTTATCCGAAAATAGATTTTATTACATCGGAGCGTTTTTAATTAATTAATTAAAAAATTCAAGTAGTATATGACTTAGTGTGGGGATCAGAAATTTTTAAAACGTGCACAAATTCACTTCTTACAATAGTACGTATACATTTTTCCTTTTTTTGACATAAAATAAAAAAATAGATGCTTTTTGGGTTTCCCGGGAGACGTCGCCCCCTGGACATTTTGTTAAAACGTTTCGGCCGTCATGCGGGCCTTCCGGGAGCAAAATGCCACTGGCATGGCGGGGAAGGGTCGCGGCGGGGAAAAACCTACACTCATTTGACGCTAAATTATTCAATGTTTCGTTTGCCGACCATTGTCTTGGCGGACGTGCCTCTGAACCCGGAAAATGGCCCTTTTAAAGACATTCATTTTAAAATTACTTAAATTTAGAAGAACGCATTAAATACAAACATTTTTTAATTTTTTTTCTGTAAATTTTTTTCTGTAATATGTGGAAAAATTAGCTCTTTGGCGATAAAAATATTTTGAGCGGGGGGCCTGTGTAATCACAGTTAAAAGAGGTTATTTATTAATATCTAGGCACTCATTTTTTTGGGTTGAAAAATGCAGAGAAAACAAAACAAATATTTTTTCGTGGCCATTCTTGCTTATAGGCAGTAAGCGAGATTTTTTTTTAAAGTAATTGACTGTGAATCTAAGGTACACTGCGACATTCCCCTAAATTTTATTTTGGGTGGGTTTAAAAAAATACTTTTTTTTTTGGAAAAGATAAGAATGTTGACAGAATCCCAGGAAAGGAAAATAAAAAAAAATAAATAAAAAATAGAATTGGGGACAGAAGCCGTCATTAAACAGAAAGAAAAAAAAAGTTTGAAAAATTTTTAAAAAATATTAAAAAAAATAATAAATTACATTAAAAAAAAGTTCCATTTTAGTGAAAGATAAAAAAATTTTCCCCGAAAAGCTTAGTTACCGGTGACAAATTAGCGTCGGACTCGGGCGGTAACAATTAGAACATGTGAAGAGCAGAAAAAAAAGCTGGGTAGATAGATAAAAATTTTGCGTCAGAATTTGTCCCCGATCTGATGGGGGTAGGACGATTGCCCGGGGTGACTGGCACAAAAAATTTTTTGAAAATTTTTTAAAAATTTAGAATACCGTGATCAGATATAAATGTTTTTTCCGAATTGTATGAGTTAACAGTAGAAAAATGACTGATTAAAAAGGGGACCCAAGGCAAAATTTTTGCAAAAAATTACAAATAAATTTGGGGAGACGGGCGGTAAAAAAAACTTGTCCCGACACGAAATTATTTTGGTTTTTTAAGTAATAGTGGAATGGACGCTTAATCGACAAAAAAAACTTCTTCCCCAAAAGAAAGCAGTGTTTTTTTAAATAGATATGTTAAGAAATTTAAAATTAAAATTTTTGCCGTTTTAAAAGACAGTTAAAGGGCCCAAAGGGAATGTCTTAGTAAATAAGTAAAATTTAAAGAGAAAATTTTTAAAAAAAGAATTAAGTATGGGGTTTCGGTGGCCATCATTCATTGGGTTTTAAAGAAAATTTAAATAAAAAAGGGAGTTTTTTAAAAATTTTTAGAAAAGAAAGAAAAAAAATTGTTTTAAATAAATGAATAGTAGCCTACGGGAAGTCGGTGGAATATTAATTCAAAAAGGCTTTGGTGTTATTTCTAAATTAATACCCCAAAAAAATTAGTAAATTTCTAACATAAATGGACATGCACACCAACGCAATCCTCGTAGACCGGTATATTTCAGGGTCGACCGATACGGACCGAAGGACGGACCGACGGACGCATTGGTGGGTACACTGACGGACCGACCGACCGACCGACCGACCGACCGACCGACCGACCGACCGACCGAAGGACGAACCGACCGACTTTACATTCATTCGTGTTTTTTAAATTAAAATTGAAACTGGTTTTTTTGCAAAATTGGGGGGAATCCTGTTATTAATTAAAATTTAAATTGTATAAATAATTATCAGTAGTTTTAAAAAAGTACTGTAAAAAAAACGTGTAACTTAATTGTAATGTACACGATCATTAATTCCCCAATTTTAAAACACTTTTTTAAAGGGAAAATTGCAGTTCAGTTTATGAATCAGTAAACAAATAAAATGCTGAAAATAAACGTTCGTAAATTTGTAGATTGGGGTAAAATTAATATTTTTTTATTTTTTTATCGAAACATTGTTTTTTTTGACTGTTGATTAATTTTTTTTTTTAGGTGGTCCCCCTTTTTCAATTTTTTAAATTGGAGAAACAATTCCAGTACCTTTAAAGCGGAAACGCACTCTGGCTGGGAATTTCCGACTGTGCTCAAACATTCTGAAAGGGTTTCAAGGTCCCTCCATCATTGGGGTAAGTAGAGCCTGGAAGTTGGGTTGGATGACTTGTTTATGTTTTTCGTTTTTATATTTAACAATAAAAATCACTAAATGTACTTCTGGGTTCTTTTAATAGATTTTCATTTGCCATTTTTTTGTCTACTTTACCTCACGATGCCTGGGTTTTTTTTTTACCTAATTCTTACCTTTTATACCTTTTTCCCTTATTATTTTCCTTGTTTGTACCCTGGGAATTTAATGTTCCCACCAATGGAAGCATACCTAAACAGGGGGCCCAGTCATGTTTGTCTTTCATGGAGTGGGATCTCCAGGGTCCAGTGTGTTAAAAAATTAAATGGGAAAAAGAAGATAACAAAAGGGTTTTTTTTTTTTACAGTGAAACCTCTGGTTCAGTTCCTCCGGGAAAACCCCTTAATTTTACTTGGTCTCGGGGCATCTTTTTTTGAACAGAGCTATGTCTATCTTATAATATACGATGTACTCTTTCGGTGCTGGAGATTAAAAAGTGTGAAAATGAAAAAACGAAAAAAATTCCATTTTTAAGATTCAAAATGGGTTCCCAATGAATTTCGTGAAACAGCGTCCGATGAATGAAATTCGTATTCCCTCGTACCGGGGGATTGTGAAAACGGGTAACAAAAAAAATGATAGTTTCCGTCCCCCGTAAATTTAATGAAATGTAAATCAGAGTAAAAATAAGAAAAATTTGAATTATTAATATTTTACCTCATTCCTTTTAAATGGTGATGTTTCATTGTTTAAATGTCTTTCTTACCCCCCCGCTCTAAAGAAATTAAAAACCCCTTTTTGGGATTTTCTATTTTAGTAAACATTTAAAGCCTTAACTTCCGGGTTTTATTTATACAGAGTACAAGACACTTTTCATATTCTGATATCATTCCAGCAGTTCTGGACTTATTTCATTCATATGAAATTTTTTAAAGGGTATTTACATATTAAACAACATATTTGCATAACAATTTAAATTTTATAAATAAACTTGAAAACTTAATAATTGTTTCGTTAAGAATCAAAAAATGATAACTCATTGCATAAATACTGATTAAAAGGGGCTTATGACTGAATCTTGAAACTTCGGTAATTTTTACATACAAATACAAAATTTTTACAAGACATGCATTTAATTTTGTAAAAAAATGTACCAACTTTCAACTCAGTTGTTCCAGTCAATTAATTTTTATTAATTTTTTAAATTTAAATTTTTTTTATTAATAAAAAAAAGTTCCTTTAAATAATAATTTTTATTTTTTCTTGATTTTTTTTAATTCATTAAATAATAGAAAAAAATGGGGGGGGTTGGGTTTTTTGAAATGCCCAAAAAACATGTTTCTACAATTTTTAAATATTGCATAATGAATTTTTTGAAGAAAAAAAGTATCTAGTCGTTTTTTAAATTTCCGAAAAAATAGTTTGACTTAAGGGCACAAAAAAACCCACCACCTATCTTTATTAGACATTTTTCTAAATATCTTTAAAGTTTCCGGAAATCAACAAAATTTTTAAACATGGAGCGTTTTTTTTAAAATAATGCTGAAAAATCACACCAGAGGGTGACAATTAAAAATATTATGAATGCCCGTGCATTGGGGAAATTCCCCGCACTGTATGTACAGCCTTCATTCTTCTTCTTATTTTCTTTTACTATTTTCTGCTTCTTTTTTAAACTTTTCTCTTCTTTTTCTTCCTTTTTTTTCTTTTTTTGGGTTTGGGAAACCAACGCTTTGGTCACACTGCTCACTAATGTGAGAGAAGATGTTCCCAGTTGATTTTTTCATGGGGTTAATAGTTTCTTGTGACCTCAAAAAATCCCCCTATTGGGAAATCCATTACAGCTTTGAGAACACCCCAATCCCAAATTTTTTTTGGAAAAAATTTTTTTTAGGGAATACTTCCCCCTGCTATGTAAAAGGGGCTCATTTTTTGGGGTTTTGTGTTCTAGCTTTTTGCCGTTCTAACAAGTGGTCTGCAGCTAGTCTCCGGGAGACAGGAAATATCTTCTTTCAAACCCCCGGGGGACAATTCACACTGTATTTTACTGTAACTTTAGGTTTTTTCCATTAGCCAATTGTCTATTATAAAAACACCATGTCTCTTTACCTGGGGCATGTAAACAAAAAATCCCGGGAAAACATGACAACTACGTACAACAAACAAAAATTCATTCTATGTTAACAAAAAAATTCACAAAAAACCCATGCTTAAACAATTTTTGAAACTGTTTAAATACATTACGAGAAAAATATAGGTCTAACAACTAAAAAAATTTTGCTAAATCAATTTTTTTTCAGTATTTATTATGAATACGTATTTAAAACAATGAAAACATCACAAAACGCAACATTACACTTTTCCCCCAATTTCAACGCCAAAATAGGAAAAAAAAAAAAATTACAAAGATGAAAAAAAAGTCATGTTAGAAAAAAGGGGCGTGGGACTGAGGCCCAGTTGTTCCCCGCTAGCCATTTAAACGGGTTTATGGGGCCTTTAAAAATGGCGGAATGGTAAAAAATTAAACCACCTTGTAGCGGAAGGATCAGTGAAATTTTTAGGCCCCCAAAAAGAAAAAAAGGAAAATTTTCAAAAAAATTCATTTTTTAGCCATAAACCCTTAAATAAATATTAAGGTGTGATGAATATAGTATCATGTGACACACTACATTGAAATATACCCTTCCATTTCATTTAATAATTCGAAAAAATTTTTTATTTGAACTCTTATTTTATTCAACATACAAAACCAACAATGTCAACAAGTACTTGTTCGAATTTTTGTACTGATAGTATCTTATGTCATGTTTGTGGTGAAGGACCATATAACAGTTGAAAAAAAAATACTTTCGCATTAAAAGTCAAAGCCCGGGGGTGTGTAGCAAAAATTTACCCAAGCAAAATTCATGAATCAAAAATTTTAATGTGCATTTGGGAATTTACATAGTAATTTTTGCATTTGTTCTAAAACAATTTAGACAAAAAGATCCTAATTTGATAGTTTTTTTGCTATTTTGTATTTCATCAAAGTGTGAAAATGACGAAAAAAAAATCCCCCAACGGATACTTTTAAAACCAGGAACATTTTTGGTAAATTCATCCCATTTAAAACCCCGCTTTGTTTCGTACTATGATGAGAATACAATAAACACTTCAACATTAAAAAAAAAATTTTTCAATTACAATTCCCAAGTACATTTTCCGTAATTTTAAGCAATTTCCTTTAAAAGGTGCGATTGCAAAAACCATCCAACCCGCGCATGGTTCAGAGCGTCATGAACGTGTTATTGTGTTAGTATAAGACAGTAAAATTTATTTGGAACATTTTCCAGATGATTATCTCTGGAACTTAAGAACAACATAGCCACTACTGAACAAAAACACCCTGCGTGTTTATATGAACAAAAGGGAAAGTACATCGGCCAAATTTAGTCTTACACTAGTTAAAAAAGTCTCTACAAAAAGGACGGGAATAAATTTTGTACTGGTTTTTTAAGAATTTTGCCCATTTTCTTATGCCATGTATAAAATGTAGAATGAAAACCCTCTCCATCCCAAAACTTAAATTCAGGCTTGGTTTGGCAGTTCGAAATTTCAACTCCCCTATGGTTGTTACGAAGTAGTATGAAAATGAAGTTGAACATCTAAAAAAAAATGCCATTTCTTTGCTTGAGTTTTTCAAATTTTATCAATTCATTTGTCATTTTCTATTCAGTACAGATGTTTTTTTAGATTCAGTTTTGGTGCTCCAGATACGATGGGATGAAGAAACTTCATCCAAATTCAAAAAGGGGAAATTTAGAGCACAGGAGGTTAAATTCTTTTGGGAACCGTTTTTAGTAAAACTTGCAGTGAGTATGGACCTTGAACTTTTAACCCACAGTTTATACAATTAGATCATTAATATATTTTTTGGGATATTTTTCCCGGCCAATTACTTTGGGTTGGGTTAAAAGAAAAAGCCCCTTTTTGAACATTCTCAAAACTCGAAGTGCTAGTGATACATGTTAAAACTTCCCAAAGTAAAAATTTTCACTGCAGTTACATCGGGGTTTTTAAAAAAGTTTTCTAAAAGTTCATATATTTTTAAATAATCCTTGTGTCACGAAAAGGGTTTGGGAAAAAGCAACCCATTCACACAACAGTGAAATTTTAGTTGAAATAATTCTTGATAATTTTTTAGGTTCTTTTTTTTTTTTGGGCCCACATTACAAAGCATTGTTTAAACCCAAAAGGAACCTCCAAACGGGTTTTTACGTTAAATTCGTCAGTACATGGGTTTTTACGGCAAAGGGTACGAGTTTGTTATACATTTTGACTTCTCATTAAATTTACAATTTACACTACAAATATATCAATTATTAATGTTTCACGAAAAGTTTTTTTCTGGGATTTGGTAATTTTTTAAAAAAATTCTTCCCCCTTTTCGGGTAGACGATGAAACAGGCGGGATTTAACCCAAATTCCCGGTAGTCTCTAGCGCCGTTGACGTGGGGGTTGTTTCGCTCGAGGGCACTACGTTATTTATTTGGACTCATTAAGAAGGGGGTGTTTTTCTTAAAAAATTTTATATTGTTCTGGTTAATTTTTTTTTCATTTTTTGAAAAAAGTATGTGGGAAACCCTTTTTCCCAAAAACATTGAAAACTAGTATCATAAAAAAATATTCCCAAGATTTTAAGCCACATGATTATTTAGGACTAAAAACACCTACGTACATTCCCCATTTTTCTCATCAAAAAAATTGGTTTGATTTTCCCAAAACCCAAAGTTGGCATTCTTCAATATTTTCATCAATCATAGTTCTACGCTCCAAATTTTCTTGATCCTCGGCTCCCTAGATTACCCCGGAGCCGGCCCGGGAGAAAATATGAGCTCCATTCGGATGTCAAGGGTCAGTGTGCAGTGCTGCCCCCTTTTTCTTTAATGCGGACTTCCTAGTTTGGGGCTCTTTTATCGACCTGTGCACCATTTTCCTTCTTGTTACCTTATTTCTATAACGATTAATTATTTCTTTGGGAAATTTAAAAAAATCTTCCTTTTTTTCTCAAAACTATCTAGTCCCAAAACGGGGTTAATTTCGCCGAAATTTTTTGTCAATAAAATTGGGGCCCCACTTCGTGATGTAAACCCCGAACCCGCCTCCCCCCCCTCCCCCAATTGGGTATCAAGAAAAAATGCGCGATTAGTATAGCAGTGAGAGGGAAAACATCATACCATTTTCCCCATTTACAGTTATGTTGTAATCCCCCATTTCAAAATAAAACGTTAAATGACGCCAAGTTCCAAAAAATATTAAGTACTTTTACGAAATCGACCCCTTAACACCAATGTGAGAGAATAACAAAACAATATAATTTGAGTTCCGTCATTTTTTTTTTTTTAAATCGTCTTGACATTTTTGCACACCCTTCTAAAATTTAAAACTATGCAGACCGGGGTATTTTAAGGGAAAAATTCGTCGTGCTTCATTTTTGCATTGATATCAAAAAAGTCTTTCTCCAGGCGCCTTTTAAAGATATTTTCGAACTCTTTAAAAAATTTTTTCCCACTTTTTGGGAAATTTTCACATATCAAACTTTGAATTTAAAACTAAAAATTTTTTCCCAATATTATAACATCTATTTTTTTACTGCCACATTCAAAAATCTTTCTAGCATAATTTGATGTCGGGAAACCCCCACTTTAAAAATGAAAAATTTTTTCGCCCTTTAATTTTTTGGGGTAATTTCCCGCCCCATTCAAAAAATTTTTTCTCTCCCAACACCCCAAATTAAAATTTCAAATTGGGCTGGGAAAGCCCCCCAATTCCCCCAAAATTCAAATTTTTTGACGGTCAGAGCCCAAATGAATTTTGGGGGCCCAAAACGCCACTTTTCCGGGAAAATTGAAACTCACCCCAAAATGAAAAAAACCAAAAACCCCCCCAAATTCTCAAAACTAAAAAAATTTTTGGGCATAGTTTTAGGCTAATTTTGGGCTCTTCAGTAAACCCAAAAAATTATTTTTTTTATCCCCACCCCCCGAAATGAAGGTATAAAAATAGGGTTGGTAAAGCTACCCCACTTCCTCAAAAAATTTAATTTTTTGTACAGTCTGATTAAGTGAATTTTGGGCTCCCCAGCCCCACGGAAATTCCCAAAAATCACCCCAAATAAGAAAACCAAAAATCAAAAACCCCAAAATTTTCCAAAACAAAATTCCTTCCCCCAAAATTTTGGCTAATTTTGGGCTTTCAGTGACACCCAAAAAAATTGTTTTTTATACCCAAAACCTCCCAATTTATGATTACAAAATGGGGGGGTTAAATTCACCCCAACCTCAAAAAATTTAAAAAAAGTTTGCTGGTCTAAACAATTGAATTCTGGGTTTTTTATGGGACTTTTTTTAAAATTTTGAAAATCTCCCCAACTACGGGGGAAAAAAAGGGAAACCCCCCGAATATTTCATAACTAAAAAATTTTTGCCATAATTTGGAGACTTTAATGGCACCAAATCATTTTTTATCCACATTACAGTACAAACACCCAAATTCCCAAAATTAAAAAAAAGTTGGGAAACTCCCCACTCTCAGAACTAAAGGGTCAAGTTTAAACACACCCCATGATATTCAGTTCCGAAATTAGAACCACAATTCCATCCATTATAAACAATTTCAAAATTTTAGTTAATGAAAAATTTAATTAAATAATTTATCCTTTTTTCTTTTTTTTTAATATTTTTAAAATTTTTTAAAACCCAAAACAAGACTTTCTCTTCCCGGGAAACGAATAATCTCTAAAATTTCATTCCCTGCAAGATCCCCGAACGCCAAAAACTGCATACGATATTACAAACCCACATTTTCCATTGTTCAGATATCCAAAAAAAATGAACTTTTACGAACAAGACATTTTTTACAATTTTTCCCCATAAATTTTAAATTACACGCGTTATTCAAATAATTTTGAACTAGTACAGTATTGATTAAAATTAAAAATTTAAAAAAAATAATCCACAAATTTTTTAAAACTTTTTTTTCCCCTTTTTAAAAAAACCTACATTCACGACGTTTTTCCCGTAATCAAATATATTTTAAAAACAAACAATGAGTTCGAAAAAGCTCCAAAAAAAAATTTTAAATATTTTTTTAATTTTTTTAAATAAAAAAAACATGGAAAAACACTTGTATGAACATGAAAGTAAATTCTTAAATTATATGAACACATAGCATTTAAACCCCTGTTCCAAAATTTTTTTTGAAGAAATTACATTGATATCCGATAAAATAACCCCTAATTTTAGAACAAATTTCGTTTTATACACATTTAAATTCCCAAAAATTTTTCCAAAAAATTTATAACATCAAATGACCCGTTTACTACAGAATTTTTCGATAAAAAAAAAACGATTATAATTGCATATTTTCAAGTTCAAAAATATATTACATTAGCAAAAAAGCAAAATACTGTCTTTTTTGAATCATTGAACCCAGAAACATTTTAATTAAAAAGTAAAATTCAAAGACCAACTGTATATTTAACATTAAAGTAACAATTAAACTAGATATTAAGCAATTAATTTGCATCTCATGTCAAAATTGTTATTTTGCTATCATCAAATCAGGGACAATTTGGGGACACTCCCCGGCAGGAATAGCGCACATTTCGCAATTGTTTATAAAATTGTTAATTGTTGCAAAATTGTTAATCCGCGGTTTTTGGTTCTGGGACATCAGAAAACTCTTCCCACTTTAAAATTGCAAAATTGGAAATTGTTTATAATTTTACAAATTTTGCAATTCTTTTATTCTCTCATCTGAATTCCCTTTACACAAGGTGCAAAATTCCGCAATCCAACCGGAGCTATCGCCTTTCGTTTTCGTGATAAGCAATTGTTTATAGGATCTTCGCGTCTGATGCCAACCCTCACTTGTTTCCAACCCCCAATTCATTGGATTTGGCAGTGAAGTATAAAATTCAAATAGATTTGCAG
Organism: Teleogryllus oceanicus; assembly: GCA_964035755.1. Classification (NCBI taxonomy): domain Eukaryota; kingdom Metazoa; phylum Arthropoda; class Insecta; order Orthoptera; family Gryllidae; genus Teleogryllus; species Teleogryllus oceanicus. The sequence goes on along the minus strand of CAXIVR010000009.1, from coordinate 19,757,601 downwards.
TGTCTTGCTTTCTGCTGATTAAATTGTATTAACGATTTGTGACTTACGACAAATCGGTAGAAATTGTTGCTCATGAGCTTTTTTAACTTTCGAAATTTAATTTCTATTCTTCATGTATCTTTGAAACAGTAGTTTGGTTATTTTGATTCGTCTGTGTTATAAATAAATCCTCTGGCAAATTTCAAAACGCTGAGGCTAACTGTTGTCCTGCAAATTTGAAGATTTCTTTGTGGTTGGATGCATGCTATTCACTGGTGCAAAGTGTATGCCAGTATGTTTAACGAGGAAATTCATTATCAACAAATTATTTTGCAAAATGCTTTTGGACAGATCAGGTGGCATGATAGATCATTTTCATATTTGTTCCACGAGTCAAGTTTTAGGCCGCAGATATATTCTGTGTATTATTTTTAATTTTGGTGAAATTGAATCACATGTGAATTTTGAAATAGAATTATACATTTTTTACCTGTAATGAATATATCAATAGAGGAATTCTATGATGTCTCATTTGTTAATAATTTAAAGAGTAATCATGTATATTTGACACCGGGCTTGAGCAATCCTCAACTCAGGCAAGCAACGCTTATTCTCTTCTAGTAATTCAAGTGGCCTATCCTCGGAAGATTTCCCCATTCTCCTCGCCTTAAAAGGCATGAGAGGCCGAGTCTGTAGAATGTGGCACCAATCCAATAACACTTCCCTCCCCTGGAGAATGCTTCGTTACTCCCTTTTGTGGGAACACGTTCTTGTCGTGTATTATATTGTGAAAAATAATTTCAATTCAATATAATAAACGAATAAGAGTTTTGTTTACATTGTAATGCTACACACATTTAAATATAGAAATAAGACATGCAACTAAACAGTATACACATGTTTTAGGAAGACGAAAATTCTTTCTTATTATAACACTCATTTGTGTACTTTTCACAAACAATATTTAGAAGTACACCATCAATCTGATGATTTGTTCTGGAAATAATCGATCTTATACGTTAATCGACATATAATGATAGAAATTTCTAATGTCTGGTATGGGAAATTCAGTATGAGCTCAGTTAATTTTAATGAGAGAGCAATTTTGCGATGAAAATTTTTTTAATGCATATACTCCAAATCCATATACTTCCTTACATTAATTAACGTTGTTTCCATTTCCATTGAAGGCAAGGCCATAACATCCCTCACGCGCTATGTTTTGAAATGACCCTCAGAGAGGTCGCTTGCTCGAGTCGCCGTGTTATTGGATTGAACTCTTGAAATGTTCTGTTCATACAGTAGTTCCCGAAACACGTAAATTCCAACAGGTCATCTCAAACTTATAGTAGTCACACCCTACTTTCAAACATTAGTAGATACCGCGGACTGTGAGACCGCACGTAAAGTTCTAAACAAACTTCATTCTCGTTCATGAGCATGTGTTAATCTGTCAACTTTTTTTGTGTCGGTGGGGCTGTGATTCTTGAGAAGATAATGGTGCAGTGGACATTGTAACAACTCTCTGCACCTAAGCAAGTTCGTTTCCTAGTGTGGACAAAACTTTTGGGAATTGGAAACCTTTCTGCGGACTTCATGAATTATTATAATATTGAGATTACCAAACAGTGCGTCATATTATCATTATAGTTTTAATTCCATTTTTGTCTATCATTTTATTTGCATTTTAATCAGTTTTCTGTTTCTTATATAATTTTGTTAATGTATTTTAGGAATGGGTTTAACTGATGCCAATGTTATTCTTAATTTAAGCTAGATTGCGGTTTCCAAGTACTCGCGGTTCAAGTCACATCTTATTGCGATTGGTGAGCTGAAGAATACCTGCATTAAGAGTGGACTGACAGTATGCCAAGCTTCAGAAAAAAAATTCAGAATCTCGAAGGAATATTGATGACTAAAATAAAAGATTGTAAAATGTCGCGATCATAATAGTTGTGACTGTCAATCAAATAATATCGTAGCAGAATCTATAGCAAGGGCGGTCAGTTTTGCCGCATGGGCATTCGTGTTCCTATTTATGCCTCGCAGGTGCTGCCACTCCAAATCGTCGCTGCAGCGGGCAACGAAAGAAATTTGAGCGCGGAAACATTCCTGGGAGGTGGGTAACTGAATTACAAAAGGTATCAATGTTTTCGTGAGGTTTTATTAAATAAAACATAACTGTTGTAAAAGCGCTTATTTTTGGAAAATAGAAAAATTCGTAATGAATATTTTCTGAGAAATAGAATTATACAGAGTCTCACCAACTATGGGCCACCTCATAACTTCTAAACGGTTCCCGATATCTAAATGCAGTTTTCGCTTAACAATGCGGAATCATGGGGAAGTAATGAGCGGTAGAGATATAATTCGAAATATTTTTAGTTTTCGAGAAAATTAATTATCTTTGATTGTTTAAATGGAACCATATATTTTTTCACTGGCGTTAGATAATCATAAATAGACGCATTGATGTAACATACTGATGATGACCAAATTTTGCTCAATTTTTTCTTTAAATGTATTGTAATAACAGTGCAAAACACACTTACAAAAGTGGCATAGGTTCTATTTTCACAGTTAACAGGAATTTTGAAAATTGCAAAAGTTTGAATTTTTCTTCCCACAACTGAAAAAATTGCACATTTTCCCTTCAAATAAAATTTGTTGTCCATAATTATTCCTTTCATTAAGATCTTGACATTGTTTTGAAAATTTTAATAGTTTCCTCGCAATACAATACTTTCAATACAATACTTCCTCGTGTACAAAAGTTTCAATAAAAAAACAACAAAAAAATGTTTTCTCTGTCTTGTCTCTCACGTAGCTCATATTTCCATTAGAGACAATTTGTTCACATTATTGTATTTATGTATACATATGCTCTAAATAATGTTGAATAAAATTTCTCGAAAACTCAACAGTTTTTTTTGTGAAAATGAGCACAAAATTCCGCATTTTCAGAAACACTCAAACGCATTTTCTCAAAAATTGCTCCAATTTTTGTTTACTATTTTTCAACAAATAGTACTAATTGCAGTGTTTATTATGACGTTAAATTCATTTTGTGTACTCTTTCGGTTTTTAAATACACAGATGTAATTTTATGTACCTCTCACACCGTTAATATGAACAATTGCATTGATTTGTTTACATTATTGCATTTATATGTGGAAGTGTTTCCAATGACTTCGAATTAAGTTATTCGAAAACTCAAGAGATTCCTCTGAAAAAGAGTTTCAAATTCCTCTTTTACAGTAATGCTTAATCGCCATTTTCTTAAAACACGTCTTCAAATTTTTCAATTAAAATTTCTATTTAGAACAAGGTTTTCTTCTTTAATATTCTTGAATGTTAATATTCTATATAGGTTCTAGTATTTGGAAACCGAAAAGAATAGAAAAATGTCAAAAAATGTGTTTTGGGTGACGATAGATGACAGCTGGCGAGAGAATGTAGGAAGACCTTTTAAAGCCATTCCACACAAGAGAAATGAGAAAAATGTGCTACTAGAAAGTCTGTGTCATTCGGTAGCACCTCTAGATACCTTTTTAGTCCTTTTTAAATATTTTTCGCATATTTCATCTATTTTAACATAATTTTAATAGTATTTTAAATAATTTTACGAGATGCAACAAATGTTCTTCACACAATTCCTGAGTAACCTATTCCATTTCTTCGTTCACAAATTTTTAATGTCAATCGTATGAAATCTAAGGTTCCTGTGACGCCTATCAACACCATTGTGGGTGCGGCGGATTTCACGAAAACTAAAGACAGAGATTTCCTGGTCCAGTTCAACCCAAAAATTTGCAAGTAAAGTTCACTTGAACGAAGGCAGCAGACATGATTACATCAGTAAGTATTCAACAGATAGAATAGTTCATCTGACCTTTTTGATCAATTTTTATGTCATTTTTGTTTGCTTTTTAAACATTTTAAAAACATTTTAGAGTATTTTAATGATCATTCTTAATAATGATTTCGGTTATCACAACTATCGTTGTGAGCGTAGTCACTGCTGCGCGAAAAAACGGCGGTTTTCGGCAGAAAAAATTCATTCGGATCCTGATAACGAAAAAGTGGATAAATTCAGTTGATAAATTAGAGAAAAAAAAAGTCCTCCAACACGTGGTGTAGCCAGAATTTCTTTTTATTTGGTCCTTAATGTAAAAACTCAATTGAAAGCGAAACGCCGCCGTCTGTCCGTCTGTGAAAACTACTGGCCTTAAACCATGCATAGGATTTTTCAAACTGAAGAGAAACTATCTATCTCGAGTTTGACTTTAGTGAAAACCATTCTTTAAAGCTTGGAGTTTGCCAGATCGATTCCTAGACATTCTCGAAATTTTCTCAAAATGTTTGCTCAAATTTTTTCTCTAAATTTATTGTAATAACAGCGCAAATACATATCAAAGTGGCATGGGTTCTATTTTCACGGTTAAAGAGGATTTTTGAAAATTGCAAAAGTTTGAATTTGTCTGGCGTCTTTAGCTAAAAAAAATTGCAAATTTTCCCTTCGATGAAATTTATTTGTCCATAATTACTCAGCACGTAGGAGTCTTGCACATTGTTTTGAAAATGTTAATAGTTTTCCTCATAATATAGTGTACAATATTTTCAATAAAAAACAACAAAAAATGTTTTCTCTGTCTTGTCTCTCATGTAGCTCATATTTTCATTAGTAACTATTTGTTCACATTATTGTAATTATGTATACATGTAATAAATGTCTTGTGAATAATTTCGCAAAACTCAAGTTTTTTTGTTTTTGTGAAAATGAGTACAAATTCGCACCATCAGAAACACTCAAACGCCAATTTCTCAAAGTGCTCCAATTTTTATTTCATGTTTTCAACAATAGTACTAATTGCAGTGTTTATTATGACAGTAAATTCATTTTCATTCATTTTCATCGCCATCGCTCTACCACAGATGCTGCAGTAGCAATGATGGTTGTCACTGAACCATATCGGCCGAACATCTTGGAGTTATTAAGTTGCTTTTGATCTTGCTGTTACTATAGTTCTCCTGGATTCTCAATTAAAAATTAAGATTTTTAGAGAAGGTTTGAGGACTTAACTGAGCCCTGTCCACTAATCTCAAAGTTATTCCAGCTAATCAATTAACACGAACTTCTAATAACTTATAATAATACGTTATTATAACTAAACTTTAAACATTATAGACATTGCATATTTCATCAATAGTAAAATGTTCTGATTTCTTAAATATACAGTTCTTGTTTTTAAATATTTATTGATGTGTAATTTTTAATGAAATTATTAAACAAAGAATTGCCACCTCACATTAAAACCGAAATATCTCCTTAATCGGCTACCATCCAGCGACATATACAGCTTTAAAATGTGCCAGAAGTCACCCTTTATACAAATTCAAATAATTTTTCACTTCAAGAACATTTAACTTTCTCAACATCTGCTTTCTGCATTATTTCTTTGGCCGTCTTTCTCTATAATCAAATACCATACATGTCATGTAACCAAATAAATTATAAAGAACCTTTTAGGTGGGCTGACTCACTTAATCCCACATCACCATGCTCACTTTACAGGATGAGTTTTTTAAATTTCGCTCTCTAAACTAGTTTATTTTTCTCAAATACATATAAGTATTCTTCCTCATATTCTCACGCGCAAATGACATTAGATTCAAATTTCCTCCACATATATTGGTGCCAGATATTTAAACGTCACAAGCGCATGTAATAATATTAATACACACACATATGTGTGTATGTTTATATATTTATAATTTCTACTTATTTATAATTATTATTCAAATGGTAATCTAAATATTATGAAAATATGAAAGTAATAAATATTTGGTCGATTTCGTGGTAGAGGGACAAAGTTCCTATTCTACGAAAATTGACCAATTAAATAACAAAAAATTAGACTAATGTTAAAATGATGTAGCATAATATAAGATAATATAAATAATATAGAAATAGCATTACAATAAATACTATGAAAATCGAAAACTGATTTTGGAAGGGTTTGAAACCTGTAGACATATTTTATCCAAAACAACAATTTTTTGACTTGACCACTTTTATCAAATAATCTTGCGACATTTAGAAGCTATTTAAACAGTAAAAAGATAATTTAATACATATTTATAAGCTTTAAGAGTGTAATACAAATTTTCAGGGATCCTATTGTATTTCTTTCAATCATCTGTCCCGTCTGAAGTTGGGACTCATGACAGTTGTAGGCCAAGGATGTACGAACAACTAGAAAACTCTAGCAGAAACTTCTACTACATAATACGAACGAAATGTTAGAAACAATAAAGATATCAGGTTCAGAAATTAAGACTACTCTTTTTATTCCTTTTTATGACAAAAGTTCAAAATGTTACCAACTCTCTGATATTTGGAAACAAAATAAAGTGGCCGTTTTTGTAAGCTTAAGAGTCTTCGTACATGCCTGTTAGACAAGAATATGTTACGTTATTTAATACTGGGTATCAATTCCATCTGCTTTGATTATTGTCTCTAGTCTTTGCAACATAGAATTCAGCATCACGTATCGTCGCAGGGTGAGTTAAACTTCGTTCTCTCAGAGAAACATGTTCAATTTTTTATTGAACAACCTGTGACACCTGTTTTCCAAACACATAACTGACCACATATGACCTACAGGGTCATATGTGATCAGTGAATGTCATGGAACTTAAGAAGTGAATGAATTTGCTTTTTAGTGTTTTAAGGTAGTGTCACTGTAGTGGCGCCTCTAGAGTGACCAGATTAGTAACAGAGGGCGCAAATATAGAATGTTACATATATGTCCGACCTATTTTTATTACTGGACATTTGATTGATGCACAAGACTGGTCTTGAATGTCCAATTCTTTTGTTAATATTCTGTCTTCATAATTAAGTTTCTTTGAGTTTCTATTACTTTATTCATGTTAAAAATGGATGCCACAAATATTCATGTTGTTTTGTAGAGTTTTTTAATTTAAAACACGTATAAGATTCTCATTACAGATTCTCGTACAACCAATTTTGCACAGAAACATTGAGGAACAGATTTTTAAACACCGTGCTAACATACGTTCCTAACGTGTTTGCAAATGTCAAATTTCAGGCAGCCACATGGCGCGGTCGCACATGATTTGTAATCGACGAGTGCAATAAGCACACATAATTCCCTCTCACTTTCTTCCCTACAATGAAGAATCCATCTTCGTGTTAAAGGGCCAAGCAGCGGCCACAGGCCTCCTGTGTCCAATGCCCTGTTGCCAAATCCTGAGCTGTTGCCCACTTGCTCGATTTATCCTTCCCAGTTATGATAGCAAAAATTACACTGCTGGCAGATAGCCGTACAGCTTTCTGTCCGGAAGTAAGGGGTTTCAGTGCAGCTGGTAGTGAATCCGATTCTCAAAATACTTAATTGGAAAAAACACCTACCGTTATTTACCAGTTATTCACTTTCTATTCATTTTGACTACCAATACAAACAAAGAGAAAAAAACGGTCTTATTTTTCTTGTTTTATTGGTAACGTTTACGTAATATATTACAACTTTTACACTACTAACACCATTCATCGAATAAACCTTAAGGAAACGACAGAGGCTGAGGACAAAAAGTATAATTATTGAAAAGCAAAACGATGTATAAAATTCACGTCTACAATTGATTTCAATGTCATTTGTCGAATACATACTCTAATGTGCTGAGTAAAAAATTAGTAGTGAGGCTAGGATTTGAACCCGAGATCTTCAGCACAAGAAGAAACACACAACCAAACACGCTACGATATTGTCCCTGGATGGGTCATTTATGTAGTGTTTTGAGATACAATATATTCTTGATGTAGAAAAATCCTTTCGAAAAATCATAAAAGCTGCTGTTTTCAAACAAAATTCAAATAAAGCAATAATTTTAATTTAGTATTAAAACCATTGCACTTGGAAATAAATCTCTCTAACATGTGTATTAGTGGTGTTCGAAAACATATGTATATATTGTCACTTCATATAACACAAACCTTTACAGAAAAAACACTCATATTTTAAGAAACGTGCACACTGAGATGATTTGAAAGACTAATATTAGAGCTGATTGCATTAGAAAGAAATATGAATAATTATCTTTCGTCTAACGAATTAATTCTTCAGACAACATTCACAGAAGTAACAAATAATGCACGAAAACTACCAGAATAGCAAACATTCGTTTCGGTACATTTTTCAGTTTTTAGAGGAACATCATTTTGTCACACAATAGATCTTCATTGTATGTTAATAATTGATTAATTGTATTGTAATAATTTTTCAAATATACAATTTATCCGTTTTTATTACACACGATTCAAACGAGAGCTTTTAGTTAAAATTTACTATGCGCACGAATAGTATAAAACAAACAACGAATAGTAACAAACAAATACAATCAAAGGTGCGAATACAATCAAAGGTGCGTTTATTTGCAGACGGTTGTATTATATACCGAAAAATCAAAAGTAGCGTGACGAACAAATATTTTTAGCAGGATTTAGTACATTTACGTGATTGGGTTGGAACAAATGACTTGGAAAACAACGGATCGAAAAGCAAAACAACGTTCGGACGGGGACGAAATTATGAGGAACCAGTTCATGTGAGGTCATCATTCCAAGAGTCTCATCATGTGTGTATCTAGGCATTCATCTAGACAGTAAATTAGGGAAGGAGAAGCATGTCAATCAGCTAGGGACAAAAACGTGGAAGTCTTTGCACTTTGTAATGCGAATTCTAAAGAAAAGTTCTGCAAACGCAAAGTGGCATATTTTTCGCTGGTTCGCCCTCTCATGGAATACGGAGTGGCATGTTGGGATCCATACAGAAAGTCGCACCGGAAAAATCTAGATGAATGCAGAGAAAAGCGAATAAGTTTACCTACAGAACTAACGATAAAGGCATGGGAACCTCTGAAATGAGAAGAACAAGGGCGAGGCTTTGCGCTCTTTATAAAATCATACGTAGGTCAAACAGCTTGGAAGAAATTCAGGTTAGACTAGAAAAAGCAAATTATTTCGGCCAGAAGCGATCACACTCACAAAAAATTCGAACAAGGAAACAGAATTCAGATCTTAGGAAATTTTTCCTTTGTAACAGAACAATTAAGGTGGAACAGTTTACCCGCAGCCAATTTTCAAAGCCTTTCCTCTAAAGTGTCCGAAGCTTTAGAAATAAGTTAGAACAATATGAGAGTAATAGACATTAAATGAGTAAGTGCTGTGAAGTGCGGTGAAGTGCGGTGAAGTGCTGTGAAGTGCTGGTCAGTGTAATTCAAAGCAAAAACAGTGTAGTGTAGTGTAGTGTAGTGTAGTGCAGTGCAGTGCAGTGTAGTGTAGTGTAGTGTAGTGTAGTGTCGATGCAGTTAATTGCCAGTGAACGCGATCAATGAGTTAAAAACAATAAATTTGTAATATTTATGTAGCTTGTATTGAATTTTAGCATCACCGACATATAATTATAATTATTATACTATCATACGAGTTGAAATATTTGTTATAATACTGAATATTAGTGATAGTATGATTATTGCATGTTCGGCTTATGCTGTACTCCTTTATTATTATTTGTTATTATTATTAATATCGTTATTATTATTAATATTGTTGTTATTATTAATGTTAAGTGTTATTATTATTGTAATTATTGTTAATTAACTGCCACCGGGTCATACCCAATTGCAGTTCAAATAAATGTAATAATGTAATAATTGAATATTTGTAATATTGAAAAATTAAAACTTTGTAATGGAAATAAGAGTTACTATGTTTTTAAGTACACGTTGGAAACGTTACGATAGCTCAGTGGCATCGTTACAGTTTTCCCTGTAACGTTACTGACCGCGAGGCCCTAGAGTTCAAGTTCCGACGTTGGCGGATGTTCGACTGTGGTTACATATACAGGTGGAAAAACTTTGGAGCTGTTTTGACGAAAAGTTTGAAAATGCTCCCCAGGGACTTCAACTAATTTAACCCCAAAATTTAAAGAATTATTTTCAAACTCGCAGGGCCTGGATTCGGGCCAGATCGTTAATGGAAAATTAATTTTGACAAAAATTCTACGAATAGTTTACACACTGAGTGTTCTGAAACTGACAGACAGACCAGTGGACACATGGACAGAGAGACGAACGTTTTGAAATAATAGCAACACTCTTGATAACTTAAGACCCTAAAAGGTGTATTTCCATTAAAATCATGATTGCCAACATGGATTTAGAAAATCAAAATCAACGGAAACAGCTATATTTTCTTTTCTTAAAGATGTCGCCTCATCATTGGATCAAAACGAGGCACCTGTTGGATTATTTTTAGATCTCTCAAAAGCTCTTGACGTCATTGATATTTTCCTTTCCAAATTACGTTCATATGGAATCCGTGGTATTGCTCTAGATTGGTTATGTTTGTACCTTAAACAACGATCTCAGAGAGTTGAAATACCTTACTGGAATGATGGAACATTACGTACGCACCTTTCCGACTCCTTGCCCATTGCATATGAAGTTCCTCAAGGATCCATTTTAGGCCCTATTCTGTTCCTACTTTGCATCAAACGATGTCTCCACAACGATTCAGAGCAGACTTGATTCTGCCGGATGATGCGAACATCCTTTGTGTGAAACCGTAAATAGTACAGTATCAGATGTTTCCAAATTGGTTCCCGGAGCCATCCCTCCCTCCCCCCCCCTCATCCCTCCATTCCACCACCTGCCTCTCCAGTGAACGGTGTACCATTGACTGATGTTAAGGCAACAAAATTTTTAGGTTTCTCAATTCAGTCAAACCATAAATGGAACGTCCATTTAAATGAATTGCACACAAAATTAAGTTCATAATGCTACGCGTTGAGAATTCTTGAAAATTCAGTCAGCTTTCATACTGCTCGTTGTGTATACTTCGCGAATGTTCATTCCCGCCTGAGATATGGCATAATATTCTGGGGAAATACATCTTACAGCTCCCAGACTTTTAGATTACAAAAACGAATTGTACGAATAATAGCAAATCCCACCCGTGATTCCATGTAAGCCTCTTCATTAATCTAGAATTCTACCATTACCGTGTCTTTTGTTACGAATCCAGTGGTGTTTGTCAAAAATGACTTGCTTAAGGGCGGGGGTATATTTTCGAAAAGGCCGATATCATTACTATAACACTCGACGTAAATCATATTCATCAGGTCACAGTATCAACAGCTCATGAGAAAAAATTCATACAATGTGTACATTCTTTACAACACTTTGCCAGATGACATTAAACGATTAAATTCAATAGAAAAGTTTAAATCCCAAGTGAAATCGTTTCTGCTGCATAACTGTTTCTATACAATTATAGACTATACTGAGCATCACAAGAAAAGTAACATTAATTTTAACAATGATACATAATGCATTATTTACCATTTGGACTGTATAAATGAGTATAAACAACCTGTAACAACTATTGTACTACAACTGGGTCAATGACCTTTACATCTCGATTAGGTTTTCGTCCAGTTTCCCTGATATGTTTCATAATAAGATCATGAATTGCTGCCAAATTACACCATCCTTCACGGCCATTCTCTCCTCCTCTTACAAAACAGTATCAACGTCATGAAGGCCACCTTCCCAAAACGGCGACTGTTGCAAAGGCTGCCCGTTTACTTGAAAATCTGATGCCAAAAAATCTAATTTTATACTCAAATTACTCGTAAAATACTAACATATGATACATTATTTTATTCTAATGTTAATGATTGCTGATGAAAAAATATATAGTTCAATTAAAAAAATCAAAGATGATTAAATTTCTCGAAAATTAAAACTAATATAGAGAATTCCTCTACCAGCATGTTACCTGTCCTATCATTGTGCATTGTTCAGCGAAAACTGCAACTCGATACCCTGAACCGTTTAGAAGTTATTGGGGTGGTCCATATTTGGTGGGACACCCGGTATCATATAAACATTAGAAACCCTATGTAACATGATCAATGATAAACGAAAGCGATTGCAGTATACTAAGCGAATGAATAAGGATGACGAAATAGCTTCATTGTTGAAATGACGACTGATGACGGCTATTTCGCCTTAAGCATCATGGAAGGAAGGACACAATTTTACCGAAATTATTTCTGAAGCCAATTGTTAGCTCTTTCTTGCTTTCAAGGTGAAAATTGTTCGGTAGCAAACTCAGTGAGTGTTTTAAAATTTATGCTGTAATTGTTAAACAAATGGAACTGAGAGTATTTAGAATGAAATTAAAATTAAGGGAGCTGAAAATCAGAATAATCTAATCAGCAACAATTTTCGTTTGCAATATATGCAAGCGTTGTGGCCGCTTGTTCCTCTACCCGTTAGGAACTAAATGTATTTGCCGGAGAAACCAAGCGAGGCGTTATAAAGAAGCAGCTTGTAGAAAAAGCTTAGCGTGCGAACTGCCAAAAAATAGTTGTCTTGACATGCTAATTTCATACATAAACTAGTACGTATTTTGAAAATGAAAGAGATAAGCGCTAATCGGATTGCGAAATTTTACATCTCGTTTAAAGGCTGTTATATTTAAACTTAACAACCTCGTGACTTAGGAAGTAACAATTACAAATGACAAGGTACGGTCATAGCTATTTTAAGTCAGCACAACTTTTAAACGAAGCTCGCTATATAAATCAAAAGCAGGAGTGACTATGCTTTACCTAATGAATTCTTATGCAGGGTTAACACAGAGAACCTCTAAGCTATCAGATTCATGAAGACTGTCGTCACATTCGAGCACTTTCGAAGGATGCTCCAGGTTCTAAATAAAACAGGATCATAAATTTTAAAGGATCTCAGTGCTGAGTTATTTGGATTATTTATATCTCAACATTACATTTATTACAAGACCATAAAATGAATACAAAATCAATATTTCCTGCTCCGCAGATAAAAATTAACACCAAGACAAACAATACAAGAACTACGAATAGAAATACAAGCATGACAGACGGCGGTGCCGTCTCTCTACAAAAACAGTTATAAACAGGAACACTATTAAACGGCGCTTTTAACAATGCGCCTATACTTAAACAGAATTACGGTATTACAAACAGCCTCGACAATGCCCACTTTAGAGTGAGGAAGTTGAATACACACATATGCAAAATTGACCAAAGCCGACCTCGGTGTTCTTTCAATTCGAAAAAGTGAAAAACTGAACTACTAGAAAGTATGAGCCATTACCTACAAGATAGAACAGCCTTAGTGCATAGTTACCAATTACATGGAAATGGATCTCTTACCATAACTTACAACCTTCTAACAAATTTAACAATGAAACAGGAATACTCCGGAATGAGAAGGAACGGTCCTCATGCCCGCTCATATCTCATTCAACAGAACCGTGACCGCACACGAATGCCGATCGCCACACGGCCGAACAATGCCCGCATGTGACCGAACCAATTCGTGCCGATGACGTGCTGTCGCCCAGTCGACTTCTTTGCCTGCTACGGGACCGGATGCTTAGCGCTGCTTTCAATGGCCGCCGGTTCGAGCTGCCGCACGGACCTAACCAGACGCTAACCAAAGCTCAGGCACCGAATGCGGCCGAACGCCGTCTTACTCATGGCAGGAGCAACGTCAAAACTGCCGAATGCGGCTAATCGCCGTCTTGGCAGGAACAAAAACTGCAGCATTAACAATCACGCCAAGTAATGCACAGTACTAAATGCTAGCTCTCCTCAACATAATCGGAGGCCAGCATACAAACAAGTCTCTTTAAACAACTGCAAATACGAATCAAGAGTAAACCTGCTTCAAACCATTAGGAAATTTACGCAACCATATGAATCAACAATTATTTCAAATACAAGATCCAATTCCATGTCATAAAAGCACTCATTCCTAAAAGTCTAGACTATTATACACATATTTACAATAATACAATACGGTTCTGAAGGAACCGGGCCTTTCATAAAAATACCATTAATGGCTCATAAAATTACAAAATAGCATGCACTTGTCATGCTGGTAAGAGAGAATATACGAAAACGATGGACAAGCTTTCGTGAGACTAGTAGCAAAAATTAAAAGGCAATAAAACTAAAAGCGGCGAAAGGCCCTGTGCGCGAAAAGCGCACGACTTTTATATCAACTCCAGAAGGGGTGACACTGTGGCAATGGAGGGGAGTAGCGGGGAAATATCGATACAGCCACAGAGTAGTATGGACCTCTTTGCCTAAGAGCTTTTACACTTTTCGCCTGAAAGAATAGCAGCACGCGTAGCGTGCCTGTAGTAGTGGCGGCTTCTAGTAGCAAAGCAGAGAACCATACTAATAGATGAATAATATTTTGATTTGCCATAAAAATCTTAATTTAAGGCTACAAAGGCAAACAGTGTCCATACAACCCTAATTTGGTCTAAATTGCAGTTTTGTTGTTAGAACCCGCTAAAATCAGTGGTTTTTCTTACAATAATTGAAAACCTGTTTAAAACCTGTTGTGAAAGTCTTACAAAATGCCAATTTTTTCTCAGCACTCAATAAACCAAAATCAGATCTTACTAACAATTTCTTAGGTTTTTGGAACCTTCTCATGGCCATGAGATCACAGTTTGATTTTTACAAGTTACCATTTTTGAGAAAATTAAAGATGAAAAATTACCCATATACTAGCATACTTAATCTAATTACAGAGCAAGAGCTTACAAGCTATGGATATAAAATCTTCTCGGTAGGTCTTCTCAGATGATCGTTGGCTTCTATTAGCTGTTTCAACACCAATATTCAACATTTGTGATTACTTAAATTTCCCAAATTTAACAAAGGCAATTTTAAAAAGCAATGTTTTGTTTGAAAATTTTATAATCAATTTCCAAATTTTGCAATTCTAAAGTGGGAAGGGTTCTCTGATATCCAAAAAAGCCGAAAACTGCGAATTAACAATTTTGCAACAATTAATAATTTTTAAACAATTGCGAAATGCGCTATTCCTGCCAGGAGTGTCCCAAATTGTCCCAAATTTTATGACAGAGAAATAACAATTTTGACTTAAGATGCAAATTAATTGCTTAATATCTAGTTTAATTGTTACTTTAATGATAAATATGCAGTTGGACTTTGAATTTTACTTTCTGTTATTAAAATGTTTCCCTAGCAGTCCTAACGATTCGAGAAAAACAGTATTCTGCATTTTTACAAATGTAATATACATATGAACAATTGAAAATATGCAATTATAATCGTTTTTAATCGCAAAGTACATAGTAAACTGGTCATTTGATAAAGGATTCATAAATTGTGTTTGGATGTATGGAATATTGGAATTTAAATGTGCATAGAACGTAATTGTTCTAAAATTGTTACTATTTTATCTGATATCAATGTAACTATTCAAAAAATTGTGTTAACAGTGGTTAAGTGCTATGTGTTTACTTATATGTTTCAATGAATTTACTTTCATGTTCTTAGAAGTATTTCTTCCATGTATTTTTATTTGTCCACTTCCACATCTGAACAGCGGCGCCCGCCATTTTAGTACGTCATAATTTTGTTGGGGCACTTCCCCTGCATCGAGATTGGCTGCAGTGGTTTGTGAGCTCCGCCTGCGACGTTTCGTCATGACAAGGAGCTGGCGATCGTGCAAAAGCTGAACTTAGCCGCAGACGGCGCATCAATTTATGTTTCAGTACTGTGCAAACACGTACGTGGGCAGGAAGAGAGCGGAAACTTCCAAAAGTGAAAGGGAGGCGAGCGAGACGCAGCAGGGCGACGCTCCTCTGGACGGGGCCGATGCCTCGGGCGGTAATCCCCTCACAACAGAGGAGGAAAGTGTTCTCGAGCCAGAAATAGCAGCCCTCATTAACATAGACGGTGAGGCATTCGCAGCAGAACAGCAGCGAGATGCTGAAATAAAACAATTGTACGAAGCACATGTCAGAAAAAGTACCTGAGAGGGAAAATATGTATTTTTAAAAGTACATTGTAAAATCTTAGAAGGGACGGAATTCGAATCTGAATTCGCATGAAGCACTGATTAACACGACTGTATAATACAAAAGATATATTCTCTGAAAAGCCGGGCCTAACTGATGTATTGACAATGGATATATACAGTGGGTACCAGACAAGTCCAAAACTATACATGCGCGCCGTATCGTATGTCGCGCAGCAGTTAGGAGAAATATTGAAGGAAATATCGAAAATGTTGAGGACAATATTATTGGAAGTAGGGGACTCAGGACTATACTTCACCTATGATAGTCAGGCACCCAGGAGAAAACCCAGACCATGTATAGATTACAGGAAACTAAACAGAGTGGTCAAAACTGAGTACTACCCCCTACGAAACATGGAAGAGCGGATAGAAACAGTGGCGGCGACTAGCATTATTACTACGCTCGATTTAGCAAAGTGCTATTGGCAGATCGCATTAACGCCAAAACGCAGAGATACGCTGCATTCGTGACTAGTTTTGGCACGAATCGCCCACTGCGCCTTCCATTTGGGGTAAGAATGCCTCATCAATGTAGTCGCATGATGGCGTCACTGTTACGCGACTGCCAGGACGATCGCGTTACCTTAAGCAGGGAACCCATTGGAGCGGCGCACGGCACAGAGCAGCCCGCGCGGCACAGCCCAGCTCCGGCCGAGATGTTTCGCATGCTATTCAGTTGGAGCGCCGCCCGACCCTGCCGGTCCGCCGGTCCCGCCCGGTCCCGCCGGTCCCGCCCCGTCCCGCGGTCCCGCCCGGTCCCACCGGTCCGCCCGGTCCCGCCCCGTCCCGCCCAGTCCCGCCCAGTCCCGCCCAGTCCCGCCCAGTCCCGCCCAGTCCCGCCCAGTCCCGCCCAGTCCCGCCCAGTCCCGCCAGTCCCGCCAGTCCCGCCCAGTCCCGCCCAGTCCCGCCCAGTCCCGCCCAGTCCCGCCCTGTCGCCCAGTCCCCGCCCGGTCCCGCCCGGTCCCGCCCGGTCACCGGTCGCCCGGTCGCCCCGGTCCCGCCCGGTCCGCCCGGACCGCCCGGTCCCACTTGGTCCCGCCGGTCCGCCCGGTCCCGCCCGGTCCGCGGTCCCGCCCGGTCCCGCCCGGTCCGCCCAGTCCCCGCCCGGTGCCAGTCCCGCCCGGTGCCAGTCTCGCCCGGTCTCGCCCGGTCTCGCCCGGTCCCGCCCGGTCCCGCCCGGTCCCGCCCGGTCCCGCCCGGTCCCGCCCGGAATGCTTCCCCGAGAATAAAATCCGGTGGCGGTGGCCGGCCGGGGCGGCGCGGCGAGTGGCCTTGGGAGGGGTTGACGAGCTCTTCCAGGAACTGAGGGCTGCATGGGTCTTGCAAGCTATTGTTATCGGGTGTCTCACCATCTTCATTCCTCACAATTCCCAATGCAGTCACAAATTCTTTGAGATGGTGAAACTAATGATGTATGTTTGGCGATCAGTTGCGATAAATGCAAAAATTATCACAAAATCCAAAATGGACGTAAATCTACTGACACTAAATTGCTTTTCATTATTTTCTTTGTGGTCTCTCTCTATCTAGGGATACGACTTCGACAACACATCCATGTTTGAAAACATTTAATTTTGACAATTTTGACATAACATTTAATTACGGCCAACAGTATAGAAGCTGAACGACTTTTTAGTCAATACAGTTTCATTGTTACTGATAGAAGAAATAGGTTATATCGGGCCAACAATGAAATATGCTCTCAGTTCATTTTTCATTGTTTGTGTTACATATTAATAGTTATTTACATAAATTGATTTCATTTAACAAAATACGCAACCTTTTAAAATAATGTGTTGTTTCAATATGTATTTTCAAATTGCGAGACATTTATTTTCCTCTCCTTTGAATAATGTTACATAGAAGCGTATATTTCTGTACAAGACAGAAATTATTCTTTAAATTTAAAATTTCGTCCTTAAATGTTATTCACTAATAGTGAAATGTTAAATTATTTCGCTTATTTCCCTAATTTTAATGAAAATCTAAAAATACCAGAATATTTTTTTATTTCGAAGTGATCTCCCGTGTTAATAATTTTCTCAGAAACTGCTACAAAATGCTAAATCTTAATTTTGATAATGCAATAAAATGCTATAGTCTTCTTTTCTAAATGAGATGTTTTTAAATTTAAAGAGCTAAATTCTACCATCACTACAAATACTTAATGATTCATAATGAATATCAAGAGGGAGATAAATTTTTTTAAGGTGATACGCATTTTTTCTTCCAATATTCAACCGAGAAACTTTTTAATACGAGTACACAGGCATACAATAATTGATATGTACAAGCAGATGTCTTACGTTAAATGTGATGTAATTAATAGTTTGGTATGAGCTTGTTATAAAGTACCCCTAAAATATTTAAAAAAATCCATCCGTGGGGGCCTGAAGTTGAACAAAATCAAATAGATTTTATACTGGTTTTGGAAAAGATCCTGACGATTTCGGACTAATATTTTTACAGCATTTGTTCCGCTGAGTACACTGTCCTCCTTGCTCGCCCTTCTTCCTCAGGAGCTAATATCATCAATTCCTCCATCGAAAGTATTAAACTCTTCATCGCTACTGGAATAAGTGGCGATGCCGTGCAGTTCCGATCCGTGCCGGGCCGTCCGTAATGGGTGACTGGCAGGCCGAGCCGCGCGGCACCGCGCCTCGCCGGGCTATACTGAGCCGAGGCGGGAGCTCCTAGTGGGTTTCTTGCTTTATATGGACGATATTGCAGTTTTTAGCTATACGTGACAAGAGCATATTATCCATCTAGACAAGGTGTTCAAAATACTCAGTAATGCTAAACTTCACGTACAACCAAAGAAATGCAAGTACGCGCGTGACTCCGTACAGTACCTAGGTTATATTGTCGGAAGCGGTAAAATGAAACCTGTCGAAGCAAAGGTAGAAGCAATTAGGAAGTTTCCAGTGCCTCAAACCAAAGGAAGCAGGTGGATTCGTTTCTGGGACTTACGGGCTATTATCGGAAGTATCCAGGGTTCGCGAATACATTCCAGCGTCGAAATTCATCCCAGCGTCGAAATTCATCCCAGCGTCGAAATTCATCCCAGCGTCGAAATTCATCCCAGTGCCGATGAGCGACCTGCTGAAGGAGCAGCAGCGCCAGAGAGAGAAAGTCGCGTGGACGCCGGAATGTGAGAATGCATTTGCGAGCTGCAAGAGGCGCTGTGTAGCCACGGTAGTGCGTACGCAAACTTTGTAACCATTCGTAATTCAAACAGATGCCAGCGATAGGGGATTGGGAATTATTTTGGCACAGCATGATGATGATGGGCATGCGTACCCCATACTTTACATAAGTAGGAAGTTTTCTGATGCAGAACAGAAATTCTGTACAACAGAAAAAGAGTGCAGTGCCATTATTTGGGCACTCTAGAAATTAAAGTGCTATTTAGATGGCCAAGTGATTATAAAAATAGAAACTGACCATAATCCTCTAGTGTGGTTGAAAAACTGCGCGGGAAATAATCCTCATTCAAATGCGCTGGTCATTATTGATCCAGAATTGTATCAAGGGTAATTCACAAAAAAGAGGCTTGAGCGTAGAGTGTCGTAAATGTGTAAAATATAGTAAGTTTCAAAGTAATATAATTCTTGTAATGTTAAAACAAAAAATAGATAAATTGTCAGATCATACCTGTAGTTTATCAAATGTAAGGAATATTGTAATGTGTAAAATTCAAAAATAATTGATGCCTTGAAATATCAAAACAGAAACTAGGGTTGTTATATGTCATTATCAGTTGTTGTCTTATATGTAATTAGTAAAATTCAAAGAAAATAATGTCTTGTAATGTTAAACAGGAAATAGTGAAGTTGTTATTTATTACGGTTAACGTCAAATATTGTAAATAGTAAAATTTAAAGTCGTTGTAAACTTAAAAATGGAAAGTTATTATGTATTATATGTACTTATCAAAATAAGTTATATTAGGATCATTTCTATTATAGATTTGTGATAATCAGAGATGAAAATAGAGAAAGAGATGTAAATAAAATTTGAGTAATCACTTCTAGTGTAATCACTTCTATTAATCACTTCGACTTTTGTTAAATGACACAAAAATATAGAATTGCACGTAAAAATATTTTATTAATGGAAAGCATAAACTTTCAACATTGCTTTAAACACGTCAGTACCATGATTTCAGACTACAGATGATAACGTCGCCGAAGAAATATCTGCTGTCATCAGTTTGTATAAAAGATACAGAGTTCAAGGAAAACCTTAGTAGACGCAGTTGCAATTATTCAGTAGGCAAGGGATAAATTCGTGTCAGCTCCAGATGAGTTGGAGAAAAGAAATGAAATTTATGGAAAGAATCTAGGGCATCATACTTTACAAACAATATGTAAACTCTTGGAAGGAAATAGTGTTCGTTTTCAGACAATATATTGAGCACATATTGTCTCCCATTACATCATGTGATGTCTAAATATTATTTTCTACGTACAAAATTATATTGTCTGATAGGAAACACTCCCTAACAACAGATAATCTTAATAAAATTCCTGTGGCTTTCTGTGTTCTTAATGCAAAATAAAATGTGCAGAAGTAGGTACTAATTTGTTTTTAATTTACATATTCCCTGTTTCTATGTGGCAAAAATATGTAGTCATGGTAAAATAATGTTTTTGTGACTTAACGCACCACATCTTAACAATTTCTATGCATATTTGAACATTTACCTGCATATTTCAGGACTAAAAGCTTGCTTAAACTTTCCAGCTCTAGAGATAACAACTTTTTTCTTCAGGTGTCTGTCTCGGTTAATATCCGATCGAGAGAACATTAGATCACATCATAACCGTTGCTGGAGGATTCCAGATTCCCCGAGAGAACCTGACGGGGTTCTTTTACCTTAGCCGTAATCTTGACACACTGGGATTTTCTGGCCAGCTGAATATCAACCGAACTTAAGTTCGCGAACTTAAGTCGCTCATGTCAGTGTGCCAGCCCCAATACTACCGGGAAGGGCACGATAAACGAACGAGGATAAACAACCAGAGAAACAGCCGGGCGAGGCATCCGACAAGTGGATTCATTACGCGGTGGGGGTAACGGACGTCGAGAGAGAGAGAAAGAGGGAGGGAGTGGGAGGGCGAGCGAACGAGGGCGAGGAGCGTCGATGAGAAGGGCGCGGAAGGGTGGACTGCTGGCGCTCGCTCGACGCGCGACGTGTGTAACGTTGTCATCAGTTGCTCCAACTCGAACGTCTAATAGAGCGAAGGCTCAAGAACGTCACTCAACCGCCCTCCCGCTCCCGCCTCCGGCCCCGCGCCCTCCCCCGTATCTCCTGCATTGTTTAGACAGCCGCCGCCGTAAACACGACGTCCTCAAACATTTTATACATGGCGACGCCGGAGTAAATCACGGCTCAGCGCTGAGGCGGGGTGAGGACGCGAAGGGAGAAGAGGAGAGGAGAAGCATGAGGGGACAAGGCAGTGTAGGAGAGCAGACGGACGGGGAGGAATGTGGCAAGGCGGGAGGACGGAGCAGGAAAGACAAAGCGATACAAGGACGTGACGGGGCGTAGAGCAGAGGGACGAGGATGGGGTGGGGACGGAGAAGATTGAGCGGGGACGGGAGCGGGGACGGGAGCAAGGGTTTGGAGCAGGAGACAGGAGCAGGGGACAGGAGCAGGGACAGGGCAGAGGACAGGAGCCCAGGGACGGGAGCAGGGACGGGAGCAGGGACGGGAGCAGGGACGGGAGCGAGGACCGAGGCAGGGACGGGAGCGAGGACCGGAGGCAGGGACGGGAGCAGGGACGGGAGCGGGGACGGGAGCAGGGACGGGAGCGGGGACGGGAGCGGGGACGGGAGCGGGGACGGGAGCGGGGACGGGAGCGGGGACGGGGCAGGGACGGGAGCGGGGACGGGGCCGGGGGACGGGAGCGGGGACGGGAGCGGGGACTGGAGCGGGGACAGGGCGGGGACGGGGCGGGGACGGGAGCGGGGACGGGAGCGAGGACGGGGGCGGGGGCGGGGGGCGGGGGCGGGGGCGTGGACGGAAGCGGAGTGGGGAGCGGGGACCGGGCCAAAGTCGGGGGCTCAGTCGGTGACAGCAGCGGGTTGGAGAGTGGGGCAGAGGTGTGTGGGTGGGTGTGATTGGGGAAGAGGAGGACGGGGACTGGGAGGGAAGAACAGGTCGAGCAGAGAGCGGCGCCAGCGAGGGCGATGGGCGTCCGGAGGAGAATCTGAGGGGTGTGGGAGGAGTTTGGAAGGGGATGTGCAGGCGGGGTCCACGGGGATTTGAGCACTGAGACTGACTGCGGCACGGTCTCAGGGGTGTAGGGACGGGGGTAATGGTGGGTAATGGAGAGGGGAAGGGGAGGGAAACGATAACATGAAATCGAGAAGGCAGTAGGAAGAGAATGACAGAGGGACCATATACTCGGGCAATAACGTTTGGAAGCGTTGGGACTGGGCGTTATCGAGAGATGCTGTATTGAATGTGTGAAAAACGATTACCAATGGAAGGCGGGGGCTACGATTGCCATTTAGAAAGTCGGGGATATTAACGCAATGGAGCACAAATGTATCAATTACAACAGGGACAGAGAGGAGACGATGGTAGTCGACGATCTCGCCGAAAAGTTGGTGTTTGGCAAAATATAGATGAACCAACAGATGTGCGGGAACACTTAGTAAGTCGATGTCATCAATATTCCGAACCTTAACGAACGAAAAAAGTTTTAGTTGTCGCTTATTTCGATTTATCGACGTTTGGGACACTGCGTGTTCTTGGTAGCTAATGCAGAATGAATACAATTGGAGTTACCAAGAAATACTAGACATCAACATTCTAGAACTCGAAGTCTACTGCATTAGAAACGCGTGATACACGTATGGGGGTCCTATTTTGGAAAGTCGATTCAATAGAAAATATACAGATAACGAGTGAGTACGCATCAATACAGCCTAATAGCAGAAAGTATTGGAGTGCACGAGTCACCCCTTGACGCACATGGGCAGGCGAAATGTGTAAGAATGCAAAATGTATCCCTCTTGTAACGGTCGGCAACAGTTAGAAATTAGAAGTTCATGTGGTAACGAGCCATGTGGAGCTGTCAGTTGCGGCGGGTTCAGCAGAGGCGTGCGGTTAAAAAAGCTTTCAGAAGGGTCGGGTCTGCGAGAATCACGGGCAGGGGCGCGGTGGGGTGTCGTGCAGTGGGCGAGGGCCCGCTGTGTATCCCGGCGACTCCATCTTGGCATGCGCGCGCGCGGGGTGCTGGAGGCTGGAGGGCGGGCGCCGCCGGGCCGGGCCACACCAGGTGGAGGGGCGGGGCGGGGCAGGCGGCGGGCCAATGGTGAGGCGGAGGGTCGGCGCCGGGGCGGCAAAGCGCCGGCCGCCAGCCAACGGGAGGCTGCGTGCGTCTGGACGGTGGGGGAGGTGGGGGGGCAGGTGGTGGTGGGCGCCCCGCGTTGCAACCCGGCCGTGTAACCGGCGCCTGTGTCGACGTCGCGGCCGCCAAACAGCCACCGCATAGGCAGCGTGCCGCGCCGTCCCCGAGGACCGCCCGGGCACACACCAACCACAGCAGCAGCAGCACGGCGGCAGGTGAACTCCAGCGGCACGTGCGCAATCGCGTTGTTGCAGATGAAGGGACCTTTTGATGATAGTCGGGTGAAAGCAACCAGAAGGGACGGATGGATGACTTTCTGTGAATGTTATTGCCGACTTGT
Source organism: Teleogryllus oceanicus (assembly GCA_964035755.1). Classification (NCBI taxonomy): domain Eukaryota; kingdom Metazoa; phylum Arthropoda; class Insecta; order Orthoptera; family Gryllidae; genus Teleogryllus; species Teleogryllus oceanicus. The sequence continues at coordinate 19,733,934 of CAXIVR010000009.1, read as the reverse complement.
TTTCTTAAAATTATTTTTCATTTAAGGGAGCCGGAAGAGGGTACTCTGTACCATGGCTATTTTTAAAAAAGGAAAATGGTAATTTAATGGCTATTTTTAAAGGAAGATGTCCTTTAAAAGTACTGAAGCTAATAATTTGAAACTTGTCGAAATATGCATTAGATTCTGAACGCATACATACATTGAACGCTTTGCACTACAATTCAATAATTTTTTAAATTTTTTGTCTGAGCGTTTTCTTGTCATAAATCTCGTAATAATTCCAAAACGTGAGTACCTTTGCTTACTGACAATGATTCAGTATAAACAAAACTTCATAATTATCAGCTTTGCGTTTGGGAGAAAATGTTTATCATATTTCAAAATATTGATCTTACGAATAATGGCCTTCAAAAGTTTTCTAATACCTTCCTGCTCCACATGAAGGATGTTCAACTTCATCATTATTGCTGCATTGTTGCCTGTCGCTTTGTTCACCCGTTCGATTACACTATCTCTTCTTAAAACTGCGATTACTAAATCGTGACATGGTGGCCAAATCGCACCTTCGCAGAATGCTAGCCGCGAACTGACAGTCTGCTGACAGTCACACCCCCTTCCATGCCGGATTACCTTCATATAAAAAAAATCAACTTAGAATTGACGTAGATTAATGAAATTGCGTTTGTTTGAAAGATAAAATTACTCAATTTTTTTAAATGTAATAAACCAAAAATCGATTTTTTTAAAGTCTATGGACCTCCTCCGGCTCTCCTAAAGACATGCTCAAAGCTTATTTATTTTACTTATGTGTATTTTTAATCGTTTATTTATATCGTTTCAAACAATCATTTATTTTCAATTGTCTATTTTATATCATGTAAAAGTGTAGGAGTAACTTTTTGTTAGTGTATACAAATTAGTAAAAGTGTTTTTACGAGTCATCAACTGCTGGGGAGCTGAAGTCCCCATACCCTTGGGTACACCACTGATTATCATCTTGGCTTCACGATTAAAACAATTAATTTCTTCTAATACAAAATATGCGAATGCTGAGGCTAAATCCAACCATCATATTTTGACCTTCAGGAGTTCCGTCTTTCTTGTAATGACAGGAGGTGATTTTAACGATGATTGTTTGTTTTGAATTATCAGGGCGTCGTATATGTTTAACGTTGACAAGTTACATTTAAATGCGTGAACTTGCGGGGAGGCCTTCCTGCATGGACGTCGCCATCATCTCTAGAGATTAAATCCATTGGTTTCTTGAGTGTCAAATTGCTGAGTGCTTAAGTTGAAGGTGAGTGAACTCATTTGACCTATGGGCGTTCTACAGTCTTTCTTGCAATTCGGCAGATGATTTTGACGATTGTTAATTTTTATCAATACGGATATGTCTGACGTCAGATACCGTATTCCTGTCGTTGACGGACTATATTCAAATGTGTGCCATTGCAGATATTGCGATTTCTGTTATAGTCGTCATCATTTCGTCGTTTCTTCCGATTATCAATACCCTGTGTGATGTGAATGAAAATGAAAATGAAAACTGATCATTTCAAATTGACCTTCGGTTCCACTGTCTTTGTTGTAATTTTGGATGTGATTTTGACAGTTGTTTCATTTTTGTATTATGTCGAATATGCCTGACGTCGACGGTGTATATTCATAGGCGTGCATTTGCGAAAGACACTTCCCATACAAACGTCATAAACATCATCTCCAAACATTAAACCCATTCATTTCTTTCGGTATCAAATAGTGAGATCATTTCATTTTTTTTCTTAGTCCATCATTTCCACGTCTTTCTGTTACCGGAAGATGAGTTTTTTGAAAAATTCTTTCTTTATTGTTTGGGCGTGTGACTTGTTAGAGGCGCATTTTGCGTCGAATTGCTCTTATCCAGATACTTCCCTATATCACCTTCATTATTAGCAGCAGCAGAAGCAGCTCCAAGATTTGATGGGCTGGGTTTGTTTTGATCCACAGATTTTCAATGCTCCAGGAGCGAAAACATGTACTCGTTTCTTGTTTTATCAGATACTTCGCATAATTAAGGTTCGTAGTTTAATGATGTATAACTGAATACAAACTCCTTTAATGTCATGAACATCATACTCATACTGATTAAATTGGTTACTTCTGGTGTCAGGTATTCAAATAAAATTGATTACTTCCTAGTTCTTTCGAAATATTAGACATTACTTCTGCCTTTACGTTTATATTTCAAAAGTTATTTGATTGAACGGCAGACTTCCACATGTTATAAAATCTATTTACCCAATATTTTGTGACTGCTTCTAAAATACATAAAAAATTCCTCTTTCGGGAGGTACTAAATCCATTTCATTCTCTATTTTGTTGAAACTTTCTGTAAAAAGAGATTCCATTTCAACTGCCTTGTAAGAGTTAATGGTAAACCAAATGAGAAAATTTAATGCTAACGAGTGAAAGAAGATAACATCTTCATGTCATTCTTAATTCGTTTCTATTTTAAAAACCCTCTGGAATGGAAACTGACTTTCGCCAATCGTTATGAAGTTGTCTGAATGAGACTGGGGCAGTTATTGTTTTGAAAATCTTCCCGGTCTAGTAATTTCATGTTAACTCTACATTTTGTAGATTTTTTGTATTGAGTGTTAAATTATAATAGTTAGTTCTAGTATTAGTTTGCAACTGAATGTGTTTCATCATTTTATTTTTGAAGATATTTGTAATTAGGATCTCGATAAATATTAATTTAATTCGATTGTTATTTTTCCTCTAAGTCTAAGTAAAAATTAATAACAGATAGACCCCATCAAATTGTGTTAAAATACATTTCAGTGATTTTAATAGGAGTTAAATATGAAGGAATATTTTGTAGTAGTTTGTATTTTTCCTAAATTGTTATAGATATGAAACATCTACTGTCATGGTTTCTATATATACACACAACCCTTTACTCCCTTTCTTTATAAATACAAATAAAATTTCTTGTATAATATCTAAATCCTTGTCTTCCTAATAGAGGTTGTGATATATCATTCCCACGAATTTATACATCGTGAGTTCGTGAAATCGATCCTATACAGGAAATCGAGAATAATATTATTACTTTAGGAAGAATTATTCCCTATCATTGAGGTTGTTGCTATCTAATAATAATAATAATAATAATAATAATAATAATAATAATAACAACAACTCCATGAAATTTCTGTCATAAAACCGTATAAAATTACCAGCATGGTTTATTCCTTAGTCTTTTGATAATAATAATGTATGAGTCAACCTCATATGACGATTGAAAACACATGTGCATACATAACAAAAGAAAAAAAGAAAGATACAAAATATCCTTTGTAAAGTGATCTACAATCTAATATTTACTACAATACATCTTTCTTCCAAAATTCACACAAATAATTATTACCAACATTCAATCGTGTGCACTCTACCAGTTTGAATAATTAAAAACAAAAGCCCATGTCTTTTCTCTAAGGTCTTAAAAACTAACAATCTTGGCCTTGCTATAAATTTTGATGATGGAAAAACAAAATATAATGTTTTTAAACTTCCCTTTTTGCTGCACGGTCATTGGCTGCCATTGCTGTCCACATCCCGACAAAAAAAAGCATAACAGCTTCAAAATTAACTTCATATAATTTTGGAACTTCGAAGCTAACATGAGATGCGTCCACTTCGGCAACTCGAGACCATCTCATAAGTAAACATCCGTACAACCAAAACCACACGATGTTACTATTCTACTATACCGCGTAGTTTAAAACAAAAAAACAACTCATCTGTGACTACACGACTGTTTCTTTTTTGGCTTTTTATATATTATATTGTCTTTAATAGCCTTTTAGCGTTGCCATAAATTTCTAAATATATTATTTATGGCTTTTCGATGGTAATTATTTTGTCGTGTATACGATGTGGAAAATATAACATTTTTCTAAAAATATTCAATTTTCCGCATAAAATTTCGTAACTGATCTGTTGCATCAAGTCAGTCACTCTTCTTCCGAATTTAGAATTTTAAATTAGTAGTACTCAAAATCAAGCATATATTGTATTTCTTCTCTTTAATTGTATCAGTCTTTCTATGAAACATTCTATTATGTTAAAAATACCGTGAATATTTCCCATTTCATTTCCACGTTTGTTACTACCATTTTATCAAGATACATTTTATGAAGAAATACATAATAAATTTAACCATTTCGTATATGTCCAAACGATCATTATGTACTACTTCAATTATCGATATACACTACCCTAATGCTTTGAAGAACTTCTATCGTATATATTTCCTGATTTACACTGATCACTCCCGGTGTTTGATATCATAAACATCATTTTTGAATAAATCTAAATTTGATGTAGATCCCCGGTTTTTGATAGAAGAACCCCGGAGGACAAGCGGTTCTCTTATAATAACAAAAACCTGTTTTGAAATGAGAAAAATTTTGCATAAAACATGAATTTTTCAGATCACACTGAGGCAAAACTTAGCTGTTACTAACAAAATCTCAGGTTTTCAAAACCTTCTCATGGCCATGAGATCACAGTTCAACTGTAAAGTATTACCTTTTAAGAAAAATTAAGGTTAAAAAATATTATTCATATGGTACCATACCAAACCTAATTATATGAATAAACCTTATAAATAATGGATGTGTTTTCTTCTCAGATGGTCTTCTAGGATGATTGATGGCTTCACTGAAGGCTTCACATCACAAAACACAGTGAACTGTAGGCACTTAAATTTCCAAATTTAACAGCTGGGGCGGTTCCCCGCTGGTGGGAGAGTCCTGGTTAGGGGGAAACCTTACTAGCTGACGGTAGGTTGGTGCCGGATCTCACCATCCAGCGGGGGTAGATCACCGCCATCTCCGGAGAAAAAACATGCACTACACTAACGGGACTAATGACCAAAGCAGTTGACGCGTCCGGAAACACGAAAAAATCAATCAATCAATCAATTCAAAACTCCAAATCCAAATCACAGTGGTGAATCGCATCTTTTAGACTCTAAACCGAATTAGCTTTCTTTCTGCTCCAATTCCTGGAGGCCGCGCCAGATTCGTGATTTAGCGCGCCTTGTGCGGGCGGTGAGAGCGACGACGGCAGAAGTAACCCGTGGGTTAGGGTGCATCTCGACGCCGCGACGCCGTGCTGGCAATGGCGGGCGGGCGGGCGGGCGGCGGCGCGGCTGCCGGGGACGCAGGTAACGTCGTTAGAGGCGGCCGACGGTGCTGCCGCCTGGTGGCGAGATAGGCAATTTCCGACGGCACCCTGCGGCTGTTAGCGCTCATCCAGCGCTCATCACGCGTTGATTGCGTCACTCGACGCCAGGGGGCTCTGGCGGCGCAGGGGGCGAGAGCGGGGGGCGCCGCTGGCCGCAGCCTGGCGACCTCGAGCCCCCGGGGCCGCAATTATTTCAATCCGGGCCAATTTGCCGCGGAGTCAGCTCGATCGTCGCTCATTGTTTCTCGAACAACTGACGAATTGGGCGTCGGAACGAGAGGGCGGAGTGGGTTATCTCAAGTGCTCAAATCCCCTTCTCTTCTTTGCGCGAAGAGAGTGTGAGGGCCATATTCATAGTCGTCATTTGTAGGATAAGAGAAACTTAAGCTATAAGAAGTTACTTTCGATAAGGAAATGCTTATACACATTTGGTATTCATAGACGATACTTATAATAAGTACGATGCTAGCAGTGTCTCGTGTGGCAACAGTGTATTGGCTGCTTCACAGCGTCTTGAATACTGCCAGAAGCGCTCCATCAAAATGGCCGTGAACTACCATATGCGTGCGTCCGTGAGGTAACTTAACCTACACAGTTTCTTAAATAGTGCCAGTATCTTAAACAAAGACTTAAACGTGGTAAAATCAGTAAATATCTAGATAGTTAGAGGTGGTTTATCACCAATGTTACCAAAAATGTACAACAAGGGTCTTAGTAAAACGATATTTTTCTTAAATTCTTCATTGTTGTGCATTTTCAACGGTTTGCATGTCACGTAAATATCGCTTGTTGCTACAAAGAAAGATGCTACTGTAAAAACTCTTATAAGTTTTTAAATAGTCGTCCATTCCATTTCTTTCAAATTACGACAATTTTCAACGCATCAAGAGAGACTTCACTTATAGGTATAAGTGAAAGTAGGGCCTTCCTTATAGTTATAAGGATTTTCATATGGGATGGATAAGTTGCTACTATGAATCGGAAATCGTTATAAGGAACTCCTTAAGGTTTTTATTATTATAAGCCACGACTATGAACATGGCCCTAAAACTTAAGTGAAGAAATTATATGTGGATTCTTCCAGGGGTGGCTGGTGCCCCAAGAGACTGGAGGTTGCACCTCCATCGAATAACGGAAGTGTTATATCCAAAATTCAAAATACAAATACATAATAAACAGGTTAGCAAATCAAATCAATTTAAATTAATTTCAATAAGTCTAATTGAAACACTATTTACATAATTTATGCGTCGTGTCCGTGCACATACACCTCCCGCGCACGTGGTTCTGGCTTTGATTTTCATTGGGCACGTAAGTTGGACACCAGCACATTGCAACAAGTACTATTGCTTCGACACGTTTCACACAAATAAAATTATTTTATTTCGAAAACTTCATTACCATGGTATATTTGGCAGTACTGAGAGATCTTCGACACACATTTGTATTCACAAGAACGTTCGCCAGCTGCAGCGACCCTGGCTTCCGCGAGACACTGTAAGGGACGTCCATCCAGAACGACCACTTTACACAAAGAACTTATCAAATGTACGTTTTGAATCAACAAACCTAATATCGAATGAAAACAAACTCTCCAAATATCATAAACAATGCGTTGAATATCGTCAATAATTGACCGAACTTGTGTACTTTCAATAACAAGCGAAATTCAAAAAACTACGTTGCAGTGAGTCAGACGAAGAAAAGTGGGTATTCCCTGAGTCTCATTCCGTGCCGCGCACTGACACGCCACTAGACTGGTTACGCCACCAAATATCCGTATGTTCTCCGAGTGAAATCGAAGTTCCAAAGCGTAAATGCTCTAAATCCAATAACACAGCCAAGAGCATGGCGCAATTCCAGGCAAGGCACCAGACACCAGAGAGAGCGCCATTTGACGCTCTTTGGTTTCAGAATGATTTCATATGCACCGATATTGCTGCAATATCTTGAAAATTGTATGCCATTAAAAAGAAATTGTATATTTCTAATTTGTTACGAGATCTTTTTCATTGTTTGGGGGTTGTGCAACCGTGAAACCTAAGCACGGGTCACCACTGGGTCATATGAGATTTTTCTCTCTCCAAAAGATCAACCAGACTATTACGGTTAGGAATCACTTCGCTTTTGAAAAATTATTTGATCCTTTGTCAGGAGCTTCATTATATTGTGTTAATGATTTCATATGAAATTTTAACAAAAAATAAAAGTGTCAAAATTAAATATATTATAAAGATAATTTCGACCCATGCGAGTTATTTTTGATTGTTTTAACCATAGGTAACACTATCAATGGGAACGAGATTTTTCGATACTGAAATAAACTGAATATATTAATTAAACTGATATATTAATTAAACTGATTTATTTATTTTAATTCTGACTCTATCTTCGGCTTTCTAATATTATTTGATATTATTCCAACGTAATCCGTTCCGAATTTGTATAAATGGGCGCCAGGAAAAGATTACGCTAACACTATCATACAAGTCAACCGTCAACTCTAATTATAAATAAATTATTAATAATATATAAATAATAAATAATAATAATAATAAATAATAATAATTAATAATTATAAATAATAATTAAATTTCCGGCTACCTGGGTCGATGGGTTTCATAGAAATAATCACTATTGTATGCTAATAGATGATTATCCGATCTGCCATCTATACCTAGTGGTCGAGGAATCTGAAAAAGCAAATATATTTCTATCTTGCTACTTTGTTACTATAATTGGCTCAATAAGAATCATGTATTCATTTCACAAAACATGGAAATTTATTAAACAATTTTGGTACTTGATAATTCTACACAATATGAAAAAAAAACCTTGGTCATGACCTGTTCCAACCTTATAATGTAGTATTCGTCTTGCGCGCCTTGACGAAGGTGCCTACCATCTTCATTCTTCTCCGACGTCGCTGTCCCTGTACCATCTTTCTCTTCTTTTCTTGCAGAAGCTCTTCAATCACCGTTCATCACTGTTTCCAAGTTAATAAGTCTGATGTCGTTCGCCAATTTACGAATTCCAAGTTCATCCCACGCGATGCTGAATACTGAACGATCAACAAACTATCTGCTGTAAGCATTCCAGTCCAGTCCAGATAAATTCGCCTAAGCCCTCAATGTCCTTCTAACTCGTTCACTTGAAATATTTTAAGTTTTACTGTCCCCACATAGCATTCAAATTCAAAGTTCTACCAATATCTACTCCCAGTAGATGCTTACAAGTCCCAAAACCTCCTAACATTAATTGTGCACGATCCGTTTAACAGTCAGAAAGAATGCCTATCATATCTCTTTCAACCCTTCAAAACTCGGTCCATCTTTTCGATTGTTTATTTACAGACAAGACTTGATGTACTTCCGTGCCCAGCCAATCCCTAAATTTCTTACAAAATGAACTAGCCGTCTCCGCGATTGTCACTGCATGAAGATTGTTGACCTTACGACGGCTTGCTTACCGTTGCTATGCTGGCATATTCACCTATATTTATCTCTATAATTTACGCAGTTTATAATAAATATTGTACCATATTATGTCTCACATATTGGTATGTCACAATACAAGATTGTTAAAACGCATTGCTATTCGAACAATAAATTCTACTTTTAAGTACGACCTACCGTTGAGTAGGAACCGACCAGCTAGTTTCTCTGCGCCGTGAGCCGAAATAACTCAAGATTCTTAAAGGAGTAAGGAAGTACAGGAAGCAAACATTGGGTGACAGTGCTGTGAGTAGAGGCATACCTCTCTGACCTAGTATTAAAGATTAGCAACATGTGAGACGAAAGCCTTCATATTCCAGTGGCTCTTCATCACTTCTAACACTGTGCTCGTGATAATTCTTCAAATCTCCTGGGTGACTTGATGATCCACGAAAATAACTTAACGAACAAAAGCTGAATGTCACGGAAACAGGATGACTACCTAACATATTTCAACATCAATGCCTTTCATTAATCTGTAAGTACTTCATCCGCTTGAGGACATCGCTAACAGCTAGTAAATGAATACAAATGACTTCCTCGTTCCTCAAAACTACACAAAGCCTTCACGGATGTTTGTTCATGATGTTATCGATTATTAAATATACTAATTGAAATCAAAATCAGTCTATTGTTTATAACTGTAAGATTATTCTAAAAATCTATCAAATATATGTGACTACTACTTCTCCTCATGACCATAAAAATGTAGCACGTTGGCTGCCATGTGAGGCCATATGGTTACGTAGGAACATTCATTTTTTTTAGCACGAGACCATATGGTCTCATGCGTTGTGGGTCCCTTTATGATAATACTCGCCACTGGTCACATTTAAAGTGTTAACAGTTGCAAAACTGTTCCTCAAGACCATTTGATTCACACATTTTTAATTATATTTAGTTCTTTACAATATTATATAAATATTGGTACAAGATTCAATGTTTTAGCAAATACAGAGGTGCGTCATTTACCGTTGACCCGGATAACGGAGACGTAGTACGCTAAAAACCTGTACGGTACCGAGGTGTAGAATACCGAGAACGCGCTTGGCAGTGAACGTGTTAGTTGTATTTTCAATGTATCGAACCCAAAGTAGGGAATTGAATACCTTGTTTTAAGACCTAGGACGCATCGTTTCCGAGACATGCGTGATAAAATGCATAAAACAATCATCTATTCTGTATATAATAATCAGCAAACTTCAGTTTTTCGTCGATTTTAATGCACGACAATTTGAGTAATTATTTCTTATCTTGCAGTAGCACACTCATAGGGTTTTGTGTCGACGATTTCTTAGAAACCGTACAACCTGTATCCTAAGTGTATTAGGTGTATTTCTTAAAAGTCGTAAATCACTTAATCTGTCCTTAGCGTATTAGGGTAGATAGAAAGATAGATACATAGATAAATTTATTATTTCTGCAGATAGGTTGAGACAACGTGTTAGCAGAATACTACAATTTATAGTTACATTGCAATTAATGTAATGTAACTGTAAATTATTTAAAATAATAATAATAATAATAATAATAATAATAATAACAACAAAATATCATTAACAATCCTATATTGTGACTATCCTATACAGATATTTCAAACGAATAACATTGTATATTACTTTTAAGTACACTGCACTTCACTACATTACACTTGCACTTCATTTCTTTCTTCATCTCTATTGCACAACACTTCTCACATATTACCATACTGCAGAAAAATACTATATTGAATATGATTATACGATATTTTAGAATATTTAATAAAGCAATAAATATAATAATAACAATAATAATAATAATAATAATAATAATATAACTGTTTTAATAAACATAATTTCTAGTTAATAACGTTTACAAATGTCATTTATTTATTTATTTATTTAGTCAAAAACATTACAATATACTTTTAAATCTTTGAACACATAGAGGAAAGTCTTCCAAGGTTGGCAGGAACTTATTCCAATCCGTTATTGTTCTATTTATAAAGAAAATTTTCCAACATCTGTTCTGTGAAACCTGAACTGAATTTTGTGCTACGATCCCCTCTACTAAAGTACGTGATCTATCGAGATTGATTTCTTATCAATCGGAAAACACCGTCATCTATCCTATGCATATTTGAATGTACAGAGTGCAGATTCTAAGGTAGCCTTTTAGCTTTAGAAGGATTCTAACTTGAGGCAAAAATTCGGACGTGAAGCCCTCCAAGCGTGCGGCTGCGATATATCGTTGGCGCAGAGCTCCGCGCCGAGCGCCCGCGGCCCCGATCAGCGCAGCGGCGCCGCACAACGACGCAATCTCGGCGTGAAGTCGTGCGCGCGCCTCCGTTGCCGGCGCCGAACCTTCCTCCGCGCGGCCTAGCGGAGAGCGCGCGCAACACCGCGCGGGCGCCTCATCGACCATGAACGGAATGACAGCACCATGAACGGAATGACAGCACCATGAACGAAATCACAGCACCATGAACGGAATAACAGCACCATGAACGGAATGACAGCGCCATGAACGGAATGACAGCACCATGAACGGAATGACAGCACCATGAACGGAATCACAGCACCATGAACGGAATGACAGCACCATGAACGAAATCACAGCACCATGAACGGAATCACAGCACCATGAACGGAATACAGCACCATGAACGGAATCACAGCACCATGAACGGAATCACAGCACCATGGACGGAATTACAGCACCCTGAACGGAATCACAGCACCCTGAATGGAATCACAGCACCATGAACGGAATCACAGCACCATGAACGGAATTACAGCACCCTGAACGGAATTACAGCACCATGAACGGAATCACAGCACCATGAACGGAATCACAGCGCCATGAACGGAATGACAGCGCCATGAACGGAATGACAGCACCATGAACGGAATCACAGCACCATGAACGGAATCACAGCACCATGAACGGAATCACAGCACCATGAACGAAATGACAGCACCATGAACGGAATTACAGCACCATGAACGGAATCACAGCACCATGAACGGAATCACAGCTCCATGAACGGAATGACAGCGCCATGAACGGAATGACAGCACCATGAACGGAATCACAGCACCATGAACGGAATCACAGCACCATGAACGAAATGACAGCACCATGAACGGAATCTCATCGCAAACTCATCGTAAGTGGATAGGACAAGGAAGAGGAAGGACAGATCGCGCGCGGTCCGTGGCCCGTTTGGTAGGGTACTGCTCCGACATTCGCCAAGTGTTGATCGGAGAAACCACGGAAAACGTCCGATCAGAGCAGCCGACTGCTAGAATTCTCCTCCAGACAGTGACTGAATTCGACCTAGCTGAAAAGCTAGTGTCGAATATCCTGTCGCCGTCAGGACTCGAACCTAGGACCTTCCGGTCAGACGCGCTGCAGTGACATCAGTTGATGCCTGACTACCGCTCTCGTAGCCCTTACGGCTCCAACTAACTCGCGAAGCGGGCGAAGTGGAGAGCGGAGAGTGAAGACGCACTGATCTACTGCTCCGGTCTCACTAATTGCACTTGTGGAATTAAATCTAGTAGATTTTCATTTTGCCTTTTGAAACAGTGAAGACTACACACCATTCGTGAGTACACTAAATATTAACAACAAATATTTCCATACATGTCGGACCCATTACACAAGAATTATCTATTGTGATAAAAGATCATCAATCATTTACTAAAGGAACACATTCTCAAAGAACTTAAATCGAAAAACGGTGTTAAAGTTAATAGACTTCTACAATAAAGGTCAGCCAATTCATGTCGTGTCTGTGAAAATCGTTAAAGGAAATAAGTGGCAAGGTATATTCAAATTAGATTGTAGTCTTGCAGTTGTTCGTGTCGAAAAAGGAAACGTCGTATGAGCCAGTACAATTCTCACGATTGTTCACTAATTCACTCTTCTTTAATACATCTTACATTGCAAATACTTCACGGAATACGGAGACTTGGAAAACTCAACATCCTACAACTTTAATAATTGTGTTTTTAAGAAATCTTCTTGTAAGTAGCTTGGTTATAATTGTTTTTGAAAGTTGTATTATCATAAAATCGAAACATGTTTAAAATGAGTTTCTGCGGTGAACTGTTATTCATATTTTACTTGATGAAAAGTTATTTCAGGAAGCAGTGATAACTCTGGAGCAGAATGAAAGTTTCATATTCCGGTAGCAATTTTGAATAATATTTCTCTTTCCACAATTTCTGTGATTTTAATTATCCATTCGATTCATTTAATGTTTTAATTCGTGAAATAGTTACACTAAATATCATTCGAAGTGCTGTGCCTCCTCGCTACATGAGTCGTGACCGGCTAGCACTGAACTTTTCGTGATATTACTTATGATAATTCGATTATTTCAACTAGACTTACATGGAAGTTTTAACTTAAGCGGATATCAAATTACTCACATTGACAACTACTTTTGAATTAATTCAACCTTTCTTCCCACTTTTATAATATTAAAACCTCGATTCTTTCTCTATTTTCCAGAATAATGTTTGAAGCACCATGCTTAAATAATCTAACACTTCTTAACTGGAACTGTCAAAGTATTCTCAATAAACCTTCTGAATTAAAATATTTTTAGCTGCATATGATATGGTCAGAGCATGTTTAACGAAACTAAATTTCTTACAAATATTTTACAGTTCAAGGTTGTAAATGTCTAGACGAGACAGGCCAGTGGAAGTTTCCAGCAGGTGGAGTTTTAATTCTAATCAAATCCGCTATTCCACACTAAACATCATCTCTCACAATAACACCAAGGCACGAATAATAGCAATAACTACAACCTTCAAAACAGTAATGACGTATTAATAACTCAGCTTACAAACCTTCTAATAAACAAAAGACTACAACACGTCTTCATGACATTTTAAGCTAAAGGCCTCGATTATCTTACTTGCCATTCTAAACCTGAAACATCCGTCTTGGGATGCAGAATATATCAACCGGCCGGAAATTTTGTCTTAAACTCACAAAGCAGTTTAATCTAAAGATTATTGCGCCCATTGATCCTAATTATTTCCTTTTAATGTAAGTTAAATTCCTGGTACTCTGAAATTGCGGTAACCAATTTAAATATTCCACTCAATTCATGTTCTATATGCAAACTAGATTTAGATCATAACCAATGATTACATCTAAAACTAGTGATAATAAGAATGGCACATGCTTTCTCGTAAGTTAGTTTTCTAATTGCTTTGGTCTGAGCTGGCTTTTTGATCTTGCCACATACTCTTGTCACTGCCACCTACTTCTGCCCAAATTACATTTTTAAAATGTTCTCAATGTTTTGGTTTCTAATAATATAGAGAGACGCAAGGTATCCTATCTTTCCACTCCTTTATCTCTGACTCTTCTATCTTTCCTAGGACTCACTAAATCATCTATTCGTTATATCGGCGCCTCATGGACACAAGATTAAATTGGCACAGTGACATCTCGTCCAAAGTAAATGAAGCCAATAGAAGGTTAGCTTATTTTACGTCCGACTCTCAATCACAACTCTTCTTAAAATTCATTTTTAAAGCAGGGTTTTCCCTAACAAAGTTTCTCCCACCATCGGGTCACCTCCTAGCCGGGACAAGTTCTAAGCTCCCGACTGGAAAGAGATCTCGAGGTCAATTACATAATATTTCCTTGTCACGTGATGAAAATGAAGATTTATAGATGTTCACAAAACAAATGAAATGAGTTTTGAGAATCAATACAACCCAAGAATATACTTAGGAAATCAAATAGGTGACTTTCAAAACAATTTGTAGTTTTTCCTCTTGAACTCTTTTTTTCAAAAATGCGTTTCTGTAGATCAGATGTTGGTCAGTAGAACATGTATTCACATTTCAATGTTTAGTAAAATTTTGGAATTGAAAGTATAAGTTTCAATCAGGATACGTTGACTTTTGAATCACAGATCGTCTTTGCTCTATGGTAACTGGATTTATGTAATATTTGTTTTCCAAATTGAAGCATGAAAATTAATTGTTTATAAATAATTATCGGATACATTAAATCGCAACAACAAAATTGAAAAAATACATGGAATAAATTGAAATCTGAATAGAAATATGAGATTCAACATTTTCTCAACGACAAAAACAAAAAGGAAATAATAGTGGAGATTTATTTGGCGCATTCCCATTTTTACGAGGGACGTTCTTTCACTTTCCAAAGAAACGAGGGTTAAGTCTGGAGATGCTTCCCCGTCACTGCCCCTCAACAGCCAGGCGCCCTCCCCCGGCAGTGAAACCGTACGAGATATTCTCCGCGCCCTCGTGGTAGCTCGCTTATGCTATATTTATGGTCCCGTCGATATCGACCAGAATATGTCGCCTCCCTCCGAAGGGCGGTCGCGACAGCGTCGTGCACTTTGGAGCGCGTCGTGGCTCCACTACCCCCCGCCCAGCCACGCCCCGCCCCGCCACACCACGCCCCGCCACGCCTCGCCACGCCCCGCCAAGCCCCGCCTCACTCCGCCTCGCCCCGCCTCGCCCCGCCTCGCCTCGCCTCGCCTCGCCCCGCCTCGCCCCACCTCGCCTCGCCTCGTCCACCTCGCCCCACTCGCCCCACCTCGCCCCACCTCGCTCCACCTCGCCCACTCGCCCCACCTCGCCCCACCTCGCCCCACCTCGCCCCACCTCGCCCCACCTCTCCCACCTCGCCCCACCTCGCCCCACCTCGCCCCACCTCGCCCCACCTCGCCTCGCCTCGCCCTCCTCGCCCCGCCGTCGACCCCGCCCCACCCCCCCCTCCGCCATTTCACCCCCCCCCCCCGCCGCCAACGACGCAACCGCTCCATGCCGCCGCCCCCACCGCCAGCGAAGCATCTGCCACCGCGCCGGCCTTGCTGTTGCTGTGCTCTCCTGCCGTCCATCTGCTCCAGCCCACTGCTTTCTGAGAAGAACTACTAAAGCTCAGGTCCCACTCCAGCCACGCCTCGTCAGTAATGATGGGACCACGAGCTCTGATCATCCACAAGCATCCACTCCTTATTGTTTCATTTGGGACTACAACATGTCATCAACAGTTTTCTACTACCTTGGACATTATTTGACCTACCATTTCTATTACCTTAGATGCCTCTAAATTTCTCTCGTGATATAACAGTGCTAATGCCATTACTCGTGAATTTGTTGCAAAACATTTTTACTCAATTTCTTATTTGCGGCGTAATACAGAATAATATTTGGATTACTCTTAATAAAGATCCATTACTACCGTAACTACCTTCATTTGCAGTTCATTATTTTCTTTATACTACATCAGCAACGCACTAGTATTACCAATGTGTGATCTGTAATTCACTACATCACTGCCGTTTTACTCTTTCTTAAGTCAGTAGCGGTGAGCGAGAAAACTGCGTCTCAAGGGTATCTGCAATTAGGAACAGAACTCGTCGGGAAAGTCTAGTGGGTCCTGCAATGACACGGAATTCACGACAGAAAAAAGAAAAGAACGTGACACTTCTTTTTGATTGCACCTCTCACAGACACTGTGCTGTTTTCCAAATGAATTCGAATTCCTTTTGTTGTTCCGCTTGTTCCGTTCACTAAGATATGGCACTTTTGGCAATATGATTTCATTTGTTTACATCACTTCTTTTCTAAGTAACATCATATCTGTTAACCCTGCATCCGTCATCAGTTTCACCTCCCTCGCCGATCTTTCGCCCAATACCTATTCAAGATGTTTCGGGTTTGATTACAGTATTTTGCAGCAGCCAATCAGCCCTAGCGCAGGAAGTTGCCGTCCAATTTTGGGTCCCGATTTTCTGCTCACTTCCCATCTTGCATTTCGCTTCTATCTCTGCTTCTGTGGCCATTCCGCTCCATGAGAGCGTCGCCTGAGATTTGTCGTCTCACGCGTTCGCCCTGTCACGGCGCCCGCCGCACGACGGCAGCGGCGCCTTGGCACGCACCGCGCCATGAGGTGGAGCTGCAGCACTGAGAGGCCTCGGGAGGCGAGACGGAGCAGGGGTGGGGTGGAGGGGCGGAGCGGGGCTGGGGTGGAGACGGGCGGTGGCGGGGCGAGGGCGAGGCAGGGCGGAGACGGAAACGAGGGGTGGAGGCGGGGTGGGACGAGCGGGCGGATGCGTGGAGGAGGTGGGGCGGGGGAGAGGCGGGGCGGGAAGGGTGCAGAGGTCGGGGCAAAGGCGAGGACCGAGGCGGGGGTGGGGGTGGGGCAGAGGCGGGGGCGGATGCGAGGTGGAGGTGGGAGGTGGAGTGGAGGTGACGGGGCGGGGGCGAGGGAGGCGGAGCAGCGTGGAGGGGCGCGAAGGGGACTGGGACGGAGGCGGGCGAGGTTCTGTCCACGCTTGCGTTATTAGTTCCGCTAAATCTCATTCATTTGAGCTTATTGATTGATTGATTGCGTCTTTTGGTGCGTCTACTGTATGGCCATTACACCGCGGGAAGTACACTTTAATTCGGAGGTGGAATTGATTTCATCGCTGATCTACACGTCGTATTCCGAGATTTACATCTTGGTGTCGTCGTCTGCGGTGCTATAGCCCAGTCGGGACAAGCTTCCGATACGTCTCGACATGTGATACGTGAAGGGTGTGTGTGTGTAGTGTGTGTGTTTAAGGATTAAGTGTTATGCGAAAGAAGGAGAAAATCGCGCGTGATCCGTGGTCCGTTTGTTAAGTTACTGCTTCTGTCTTGGCCTAAAATCATGGATGATCACCGATACTATAAATCATGGTAATCGGCCTCTAAATATCTCCTCGAGACTTCAACTGAATTCAACTTACGTCATTGAGCTACATTAACTGAAGATGCTTATTACTTAAAATGCATTAAAATATCGGAAACTTTGATACACTGGTACGTAACTATTTAGCACATTAGATAGCAGAATTTCTGTCATATCATAGTAATTTAGTTCGTTTACTTTCGTAATGAACGTATGTACTTTTTAAAAACTTTTTTATTTTTCTCAACACATTTCTCAAACATGTACAGCTCATCCGTGTAATGAATGATTATCATCAATTTTTGTACTTAAAACACACTTTTTACGTACGTTATTGTCTTCCTTCACGCCATCAGGAGCAAAATGAAAACGTCATCATAGTCGCTACCTTTCAACAGGTATTCATCAGGTGTAATTAGGTGTAATTTAGGGATAATCAACAAAGGCAAGTAATACTCGTACTTTGTTTGTCTTAACGACTTTGAAATTGATATTTATTGCTTATTTTATGTTTTTATTTGACATGACCATTCATCTATCAGACAATATTAACTACAGTTAATGTACAGTAGCTCCAAGTAAACCAAAAATTACACAACGTCATAAACTTAACAGTTTCGTAAATTCCATTCATTAGTTCACACTTTAGCAGCACGTATAAACGTCCACTTGCGCGAAACAGAAATTCCTCGACTCGGCGGCCGAGAAGTGCAAAGCAGCCGCACGCGATGGGCGAGACGAGATTGAGGCCGCAGGGCAGTTGTTTCGCGTCATTGGGCCGCATCCGCGACCTTCCTTCCTCCTCCTGCACCCCGTCCCACCGCATCCTTCCGGTGGCTGCCTCTGATTCGATTGGCGCGAGATTTATCCTCGGCCGAGGCGCACAAACTGTTCAACTGCGTGGAACGGCCGCCCCTGGAGAGGCAACGAGGCGATACAAGGGGGCCGACGGCGCGGGCAGATCCTCGCACAGGTAGCTGATACATCTTCAGTACCAGCCATTTAAATGAATGGGTGCACTGCTTGAAACGATGGCTATACCGCTTGGAAATCCGTATCAATGAAATTACGATCAAGCGAAACGATTACATTTTGTTTGAAACATTGTAGAGACGAAATTTTTTTAATAGCTGTGTTGGAAAGATTCTTGAAAATGACGAGACTAGATTTTCTAATGTCAATCTAAATATTAATAGTTTGTCATATATTTGAGAGCCAGAAAGAGAGCGAGGGAGAGATGAGAGATAGAGATGAGAGAGACGAGGAGAGATGAGAGATAGATGAGATAGATAGATAGATGAGAGAGAAATAGAGATATATGAGAGAGATAGAGATAGATGAGAGAGATGAGAGTGATAGATGAGAGAGATGAGAGTGATAGATGAGAGAGATGAGAGAGAGATATGAGAGAGATATATGAGAGAAATAGATGAGAGAAATAGATGAGAGAAATAGATGAGAGAAATAGATAAGAGAAATAGATGAGAGAAATAGATGAGAGAAATAGATAGAGATAAATGAGAGAGATAGAGATGATGAGAGATAGACAGATGATGAGAGATAGATAGAGATGATGAGAGATAGATAGAGATGATGAGAGATAGATAGAGATGATGAGAGAGAGATAGAGATGATGAGAGAAGATAGAGATGATGAGAGATTAGAGATGGGAGAGAGAGAGCGAGAGGGAGAGAGAATACACTTCCCAGTAAAAACATTGCCAAAAGATCGGTTCGGCAGCATTTTTAGAGATACTTTCCTATTCCATGATGAACCCAATTTTAACAACTACTATGCATTCTACGTAACTGAGTTCGAAATTTTCATTTCATGAATACGTATTTGTAAAGGATAACTGGCATTTTCTTGAGCAATACATCACATAACAACACAATTGGAAACGTTTGTTATTGTAACAAAGCAAATCGACGAGCATCGAAGAAAGGAAAACCCTACAACAACGTTCATCTCCTTTGTCTCAGGTCCACCGGCTTCTTCCTCTTCCTTCCTGGCTTCCGTCGCTACCCGCGGCCAGACCGCGCCTCCCGCCGCCCGCTTGAGTCGCGAGTCGGCACGTGCGCCGCATAAAGCCCGCGACACGCCCAACCACGCCCACCCGCGCCCTCGCACCACGCCCGCCCAAACGCCCGAATCTCCAACTGTAAGAGCTCCGCGGCAACGCGATGCCTCTGCAGCCAGTGCGCCCGAGGACCAAGGGTTCGCACCAGGAAAGGTGGCTCAGGGCATCAGGCCACTGCAGTGTCGACCGGAGATCCGACGGTAGCAGAATTTTCGACACTAGCAGGTAGCTAGGTCAAATGCAGCCGCTGTCTGGAGGAGACTCACCGGCCGGCTGCTCTGATCGTA
Organism: Teleogryllus oceanicus; assembly: GCA_964035755.1. NCBI lineage: Eukaryota > Metazoa > Arthropoda > Insecta > Orthoptera > Gryllidae > Teleogryllus > Teleogryllus oceanicus. The sequence goes on along the minus strand of CAXIVR010000009.1, from coordinate 19,714,150 downwards.
GTTTCCGTGGTTTCTCCAATCAACACCTGGTGAAAGCCGGAGCAGTACCACTAACAAACTGGCACCATCCCGAGAAAAAACATGCACTTCACTTACGGGACGTATTACCTTATCAGTTGACGCGCCTGAAATCACTAGTAATCAATTAATCAACCACAGGTTAAGCGTCCCAACGGAGGATTTTCCACAGTAGTACATCGCAGAGTTCGTTTCGAATACTATTATTATTATTATATTATTATTATTATTATTATTATTATTATTATTATTATTATTATTATTATTATTATTATTATATTATTATAATATATAATAATAATAATAATGAATATTTTGCAGTTCTTAAGACTGTTATTCGCCCTCTACACTCCAATGTTCTTTACTCCGCCAGGCATCTTCCTCTATTCTTCTGCTCTTCCTTGTCGAATCGATAACTGAGTTCAAAGATTTCTCGACCTTCCTCGTTTTCTTATTTAGAAGGGATCCACTCAAAGGAAATTTTTGGTATTCTCTTAACGTTTATTTTCATAGATGTCCATAGCATTGGAATTGTTTGAGTCTACATTTCGATCACTTGTCTCACTCTTTGCAATATTTTTCTGATCTCTTCGCTTTAAATTCTCTCAAACAGGGTACTGACAACATCGTCTTCGAAAATTCATTTCATAGCATTTAATCAACATTTTATTGCATCCGAGCTTGGAACACTACCTGGAGGAAACTTCTAGCGGTTGGTTCTCTGATAGAAGTTTCCCGTCAGCTCCAACCTAACGAACAGTACATCGAGCGCAATCTTTCCTTCGATTCCTTTTCCCATGCACACACTTATGTGCATTATATTCCTACATATGTGATAGGTCAGTGGAATACAAGCGAATGCTGCAGCTCCAACCTAACGAAGATCGAGCATGCAATGCACTACTGATGTTCTAATGATCTAAGCAGTTGACATGCTTGGAAACACGAAATAATCGATCAATCGTAAATCGTCCGCGCGCACTCGTCCTCTTACCCGCTCGTCCACATTATGATCCAGGTCATATTGCAGTCGCATCGATCGACGTGTTTGAATTTCCGACGCTGAGTTGAGTGATATGTTCATTCAAGTTCGTACTAGTCAGAAATGCATTTCATATCATAGGAAATGATCGAGCCAAGGTGTCACTAAAGCTTTCTGGAATACAGGCATATGTTTTCTGTACATCTGGTGTTACTTAATATGCTATTATGTGGTATATGTACTATCTCGAGGAGCGAGTAATCTCCGCATCAAGATAATGCAACAATACTTTGAACATGGTGTTTACTGTAGTTGCTCATTTACTAGTTATACTTATAGTAACGCATCCACTATTTTTAATTTACAACTGTTATTTAACTATTTCAATTTACTCATTAAGGAAATAATTTGCTATTTTATGTTTGTCGTAATATAATTTGAGTCTCGACGTCAATTAATATCAGTTTTTAAATTTCTAAATTATTTACCGTAATTTATAAATCAAGATTGCAATTAAACATAATAATATCCTACATTTACTGGATGTAACCATTTTCATTAAAAGTAGAAAATAGATTTCAAGATTTTGGGAAAACTCACCTATAAAGAAATGATATTCCTCTCATCCTGACCAACATATTATTTGAGGTTCTTTTAAAACAGGTAATATCACAGCACTAGTGATATTTTGTGTGAGTATTCCACGAATTAGAACACTATGTGAATTGAATGGATAATTAAAATCATAGGAATAACGAAATATTACTTAAAGTTACTACGGAATATGTGAATCTTTCATTCAGCTCCGAGTTATCACTGCTTCCTGGAATAACTTATAATCAAGTAAATATGAATAACAATTTATATAATGAATAAAACGAGTGTATAAAGAGGGATATTGCATGAATGGTGTGTCTAAGAAAACGAGAGACGGTAGGAGCGAGTTTTCTTACATACCATGAGTGCAATTATCTCCCTTTATACACATGTTACTTTCAATATTGTTTCGTTTCCATTTACGAATAATTCAAATTTTAAAACATCGAAACATATATTTTCCACACGCGCCATGTATTTCATGACGTAGTATTGCTTCTGAAAAATATCTATTTTAGAGGTCTTGCATTGTATTTGTTTCACGAAATATTGCAAATACTGGAAACGTACTGAACATATGCGAGAAAATATTAGAAGCTATCAAAGTCATAAAACATTACTTCCTAAAGAGATAGTAAGAGAGAGAATTTAATATGTATAAATATTGAAAAACTAGTCATTTCTAACACAGTTTTGGTATAGTATTGGTATGGTATTTTTAGAACTGGTAAACACCAGTGACCAACAACACTCATTGTACCTTCTTTGTATAAGTAGTACAATATTAATTCTTACTGCCTTTTTCGTGTATTTTCGCTTCTGTTTCTGATTATGTCTCCTTCCCCTATCTCACTCATCTTTCTGTTTTATCTTAAGATGGCTTCCACATTACTTTTTTACTTTTCTCTCAGTTAAATGATAGTAATTGTGATCCAAGACACTCAAGTAGTATTATTCTATATAAATCATATTATTTTAGTTTTATAACTAGTCTATTCATTTCTTTAAAATTTGTAATGCATTTTTTCTGTTTATAGCCGCTGTAGACTACTGATGATGAGAAAAATGCAGAAAACTACTCCTTGTTCTCGTCTGTGTTTCAGTCATATTATGGAAACAAAGAGAAAGACGTCATTTTATTACTTTTCTATTCTTATAATTAACTACACTCTCATTTATCCCTTGATTATAATATTACTACTCAAACTGTTTATTTATTTATTTATAGTTTCTGAATTCAAAAGCTAGTGAATTTAATAGTATGAGTATACATCACTAATTACGTTTACCCCTAGGGAATGCAGTGAATTTATCTCATTTACTGCGCATACCACCACTAATCTGGAATTGGAAATCCGATTTCAAGAAGTTCTGTCTGAGCAGTTCGTGCACTGCAATCTAACAGCACTCGTGTCCGCCGCGATGCGGTTCTACGCGACCTACGGCGTTCCGCCCGTCCCGCCCCACCTACCACCTCCTCCGATCCGAGACGCTTCCATCACCTTCTTAACGGCTGAACATCTGTACGCCGCAACGCCCTGAGTAGGCCTTGTCAACCGCGATCGCCATCCCCGTCTTCGGCTGAACGGCGCCTCCTCCCCACCCTCTGCCGCCTGTCCTCGCCCACCACTCACCGCCCCTCCGCCCGCCACTCGCTTTCCCTCGCCCCCGCCGATCCACCGCGCGCCTCGCCGCCTCGGGAATTCGATTAATCCGCGCGCCGCGCCACCAGGGTATGCAACCCGGCGCACGTGCGCGCTCGACGGGCAGGCAGCGCGGCAGGCACACAGGCGCCGGAAAACGGAACGAGTTCTCTCCATCCTCTTGAGCAGGCGGAGAGCAAGGCGCGCCGGCGGGCTTCCCAACCGCCGCCCTTGCGTTCGGAGCGCCACGCCCACTCGCCGGACCCACCTCGCAGCTGAGCCGCGCGCTCCGTCTCATCGCAACCGCCTACGAATCACCCTCCTCAGGGCTTCTGGTTTCCACGAGGAATTCCTCCTGAGGGCGCATTCGCGCCGAGCCATTCGCACTCCTTTTTCAAAATGAGCACCAAAGTTTATCAGCAACGTAACACGGAACATCTTTCCTTCCTTTTATTACAGAAAATCTCCTAAAAATTTTCTATAATCCCTTGTCTCGTGCAAATGAATTATTTCAACAAACTATCTTAAGTGAAAATTTAATGATTTTTTTCAAAACATGCATTTTAAATAAATACACATAAATAAACATACACTTCAACAACATTACACTTTTTGTAGGCTGCAACAATTTTGCAACATCCTAAAATATAAAACGAGAATGCTAACTGTTTTAATCTCCGTGATAAATGCTAAAACAATCGACTCTCATCGCGACTACAGCTATGTCTGCGACTTTTGTGCAAATGTTTTCAAACAAGGACAGAAATGTACCTTCAAAGTCAGATCGCGATAATTTTCAGAGATTTTATTCAAGCTATTGTTTAATTTTATTTATTTGAATACTTTATACATAAAAAGTAATATAGAACTATAAGTTAAAAAACCCTCTTAATTCAACTGCGGGTGTTTCTACGAAAAAAATTTAAAAACATTTTTCCCCTTTGTTAGGCAGCATGGGTCAAGTAGACCCATTGGTTCTAAAACTCAATATTTGTCTGAGTTGAAGGTGTAAGTTTCAGTTTTGGTCCTTCGTGTTGAATAATTTGGATCCGATGGTTATATTATCATGAAATAAACCGGAGGGTAATATTTTACCTAGCTCTTGTTCTCCTGGCGTCCGACGTTGCATTGCCAGACTCCGCGCAACTAATTGCGTCACAATCAGTTCCCCAGAAACACTTGGGGTCTTTTGGGGTTTCATACTCCTCTCGTTTACATGGTTATATTATCAGAAATAAAACCGAGATTCCTGTTTTGTTAGGTGTTTGAGTATTTCTTACACGAGTAACGTTTATCATGAGTAAACGTTTTGATCTGTAAATTGCAGATGATTCAGGAACAAACAGAGAACTTTATTTGAAGATGATGTTAGATAATTTTGGGAGAGGAAAATTCTATGAATTTATCGATTCGCAATGGGAATTTTCCTCTCGTCAATGTAAATGTAAAGGGAAAAGATAAGTCTGTAAATTTAGAAATAGATCATGAAATAGGAATGAGAATTTTGAACAATCATTAAACTACTTTAAGGACACTAATTGTTTCATAGGTACGCAAACATGATACAATATGAATGATGCAAATATTCTCTAATATTCAAAATATTCCGTCGATAAATAGTAGAGTAATTTATTTAGAAAATAAAAAACAACACTGCATCGATGAGAGTACTAAAGAATTAATGCTCGAAGTTTGTTCCTCCAGAAAGCAAAGAAGGTCTACTATTGCAAGGAGAAATTCAAACAAGTGCTGGTTAAATAAAGAAAACCCTAAAATCAAAGTAAAATTTCTCTCGTCACAAAGTAAAAAACGAGAAATATGTGATAGTCCATCTACTAGTAAAAAAAAAGTTGCAAAAATTATATTTGAAAAAATGTGATTCTTATTTTTCCGCAAACATGCACAATTTTTAAAGAAATGCTGAATGTACAAAACATCTATTGGAAAAAAATGTTCCGAAAATTGGCGCGCCGAACGAAGGGTTAAAGGTTCTAAATTGACTTCTTCATTCTAAGCTATTATATATTAACAACTAAGGGCAGATTGTAATGAAATGTCACTTTTTCTCACTTTAGAACAATTCTGGTTAGTACAGAAATTTATTTTTTGTTATGACAAAAAAAGATGATCCATTTTGTTAATTTTGCATTTTTTGTCGATATCAACTAATAAGACATTTTTATCATTCCGCAATTTTTTAAAGCGTTTTGCTTTATCGATTTTATAATCGTTTAAATGGTACTTACTTTAAATAGTATTTAGAGATGCAACAATGTTCTTCACACATTCCGGGAGAGTTTATTAAATTTTTTTGCCAAAATTCCCAATGTCAATCGTCATGTAATTTAAGGTTTTTGTGTTGCCTAATAGCGCCATTATCGGTATGGCTGATTTGTAACTAGTCAGACATTTCCGGGAAAATCACGGTCCATACCAAACGTTTTCTAGCTAAGTACACTTAAAACGAATAAGCTATTACATCAATAACGTATTCACTTGAGTTGTTTTTTCAACGGGTTTTTCATCATATTTTATTTTTTTTTGCTTTGGGGCAATTTTTTAAACCCTGAAGTTTATTTTTGATCATTTTTGGCTTCTTAAGTCACGAAATCTGTCTCTACATAATGTGAACATGAATACCATGTTACCTTTATTCTTCAAATTTTTTGATTTTATCAACTTTAATCAATTGGGATTGATTCCGTTCATACTTGAGCATTTATCTAAGTTCTCTAAAGTTCTAAGATTCTAAAGTTCTGATTTCTAAAGTTTTTGATTATTCTCCTGATAAAGTCAACCGCCAATATTTTAACACAATTTACATCAAACGTAGAAACGCAAGGCGATCTACTCAGAGAAATGATTCATGCGAGGGCTACATGGATATAAGTCTGGTCTCCTCAACGAGGCATCCTGAGGTCCTGTTTTTACTTGATTCCACGCTGCGTCGGAGGGCCCGTTCCGCCCTCGACCCTCCGGGGCACTCCGCCGCGCGCGTCCGCTGGCGGTCGGCCGGCCGGCGAGCGGTCGCCCCGGTGCGTCTGATAGCACCGGGCCCGCGCGGCCGGGCCGCCCCCGTCCCCAGGGCCTTCGGTGTTGATGACCGACCATGCCGCGCATGCCGAGGTCCCTTCCCGCCCTCCGCTCCCGCCCCGCCCCGCCCCGCCCCCGCCCCCGCCCCCGCCCCGCCCCCCCCCCGCCCCGCCCCGCCCCGCCCCGCCCCGCCCCCGCCCCTGCCCCGCCCCGCCCCCCCCCTGCCCCGCCCTGCCCCGCCTGCCCGCCACCCCGCTCCGCCCCCGCCCCGCGCTGCGCTTTGCTGCGGCCGCATTTCCACCCTCAGCCACTAACCCTCTGCCTGCGCTTGGTTTCCTCCCGCCTCCACTCTGATACGCGAGCTCCTGCCACGCCGATGTACTCGTCCTGTCTCGTCTCACCTCACCTTCATTCCACATGTCTCCTTTCTTTTAGTTCCCCGACTCTTTATGCCCTCCCTTCCCTGTAGGCTTGTGGCTTGCTCTTCATTCTTTACCTGCCCACTCCCTTCTCTACTGTCTTCTCACAACGATTCATAGTCTCGTTTTCTCACTTCACCTCGCCCTCTTCTCTTTCGTCTTGTTGCTGTTCCATCCTTACCTTCCTGTCTCTTTTTGTTTCTCCACATCTCATCTCTATCTTTCCTAAGTGCTTTCTCATTGGTTCACATCTTCTTATTCTTCCTAGTCATCTTCATTCTCCCCAGTCCTTCCTTTCCTTTCTTCCTTTCCTTTCTTCCTTTCCTTCTTCCCCTTTCCTTTCTTCCTTTCCTTTCTTCCTTTCCTTTCTTCCTTTCCTTTCTTCCCTTTCCTTTCTTTCTTTCCTTTCTTCCTTTCCTTTCTTCCTTTCTTTTCTTCCCCTTTCCTTTTTCTTTGCCTTTTTCCAGCCCTTTCCTTTCCTAGTCACGAAGAGACCCCCTCCACACCTCTTCCTCTTTTTCCCTTTTTCCCCCTCATTCTCTGCCCGGGACCTCACCCGTTTGTCGGCAGAGCCGTCGGCCCGGGGGACTTGTTTTTTGCCGACCCCTGCGCTCACCCCAAGCCTTCGTCGGCGCCGGCGTCACCCAACCCCGGCTCCCCGCGTTCGACGCCCCCCCCGCCGCCGCCGTCACCACCCCGCCCCCGCCACCGCCGCCACCCCCGCCACCCCCGCGCCCCGCCACCGCCGTCCCCGCGCCCCCGGGTCACCGCCCCGTTTCCGCCGCCGCCGCGCCACCCCCCCGCCGCCGCCCCCGCCCCCACCGCCGCCGCCACCCTGCCCCCGCCCCCGCCCCCTCACCACCGCCGCCACCCCCGGGCCCCCACCGCCGCCACCGCCCCCGGGCCCCCCCGTCCCCCCGCCCCCGCCACCGCCCCCGCCGCCGCCCCCGCCGCCGCCGCCCCCGCCGCCCGCCCCCGCCGTCCCCTTTCGCCCCGCCCCCGGGCGTGGGGGTCGCCCGAGCGCTCCTGCTTTTTATTGACTTTGCTCGGGGGCCCGGGAAGGGGCTCGAGATTGAGCGTTCTTAATGGATCCTCCACTGCAGAGATGTCGACTCGAAGTGAGCAGTTCAGGATCTCTACTTGAAGGCGAATTAATGGATACGAAAAAGGAATTGTTTATTCTTCATAATAGAATAGAGTTAATAATAATAGATTTTTTTCACATCTTATCGAGAAGTTTTTTCCCATTATAGTTGTAAACTATCATAATTTTGTTTTGATCAACATATAAATGGTTTTGTTCAGTGAATTAAAATAATTAACCCATAACTAAGAAAAAAATTCATTATTGATACATTTACTCGTATTTCAATTGATCAACTTGTTTTCGTTCCTTGACAATTCCAATGATCAACGACTATTTCTTTCAGCCAACATTAATATTTGGAATTTCATAAACGCTCGCTTTAGTTGAAGTAATAAAAAAATTTGCACTTTGCAATTAATAATATAAGTTAAGATATTTAGTAGTAAACAACTCTCTTGCCCATAAATTACTAAAATAGGTTTAATTATTTAAAATGGAACACGGCCAATGTTAAAGATCAGAAAGGTAGCAATAATCTGCGTTAAGTTACTTCTAAAAATATAATAAATGTAATTTATTTACAATAGAATTTTTATAAAGTCAATAAAATATATTCCTGTGGAGTGCTAACATTATTGTATGTATTATCACTATGTGGGCGAAAGTCGCTGAGATAGGCATTTTGTTTCTCTGCGTAAGTGATAAATTACAATTACGAAAAGAATGACTAAAGTAGGTAAATAGCATAAAAGCTCAATAAAACACATTGATATTTTTGATTTGGCCCAAGAAAACATAAATAAATATACATTTTGCAAATGATACATTTTTAGCCGTAAAATTTCCGCCTGAATTATGTTTTTGTTATAATGTAAATAACACGCTTATCTCCCACAATAACCAACCAACCAAAGAATTAACTCCGGGACGGCATAGGACGTTTAAAGTTGAAGCAGACTTCTGATTTGATTTTAAAGAACATTATAATATTTGAAATCCTCTCAGGCTGATATTTGAAACTATACTATAAAAGTGTAAAGTACGTGACAAACTTTTCGTCCTTGTATTTGAGTTAAGTAAAATTATTTTTATCTCTGCACCTTGGGTTTATGAATCTCCATGCGACCGCCAATGTAATAATTAGTCCTATTAAATGTTTAGTTGTTAAGAATAATACACACACACGCACACACATATAATTTACAAAGACTAACGAACCCCGCATAAAAACGTTTTTGTTGCTGTTTAAATCAGAAAACAAGGAAAATCAGAGAATCCCAAACAAAAGAAAGGATGTGCCATGGGAGAAGAAAAGATAATACTTTACCATTAGATGCTGCCAGGGCCCGGTTTGTTTGCAAAATGCATTCTTCTATTCTTTGCCAAATTTGTATACAAAGTAATCAGGTCAATAACAAGAGGAAGATAAATAACAAGATGAGTAAATGTGAAGATTGAGCGAGTGGCTCAGGTTGGCGCACTGACTTTGCTCGGGTTCAATCCCCGTGCCCGCTATCATGGTCGGGATTTTGTGGTTCTCGGTCATCCCCGCAGTGCTGGGTGGTTCCCACTGAAGGCCACAACTGCAAAACCAGCGTCGCTAGCCGGAATCCATGTGAAGTCACGAAGGAGGAATAGGAACTCGCGGGTTCCTGGCTGGAACGGCTGGAACCCCAGGATGTAACGACCGGACAATGCCCCTTTTTGGAACATATCATGTCTAAATATATATTTGTATATTTTAAATATATATAAAATATATAATGTTCAGATCCAAGCAGTAGAAATACTAAAAATATTCTTTAAATTGTAAGGCGGTTTTTATTCCATTCAATGCTTTAAAAGTTCCGCCCGTATACGGGGATTCTTTTAATACCCAAAATGTAGAACTGCGTATGGAAAATACAAACTATACAATATTTTGTAGAAGTGACGGGTGCCGTTCCAATAATTGCGTAAGGAAATTATACATGAAAGTCGATAGTTAAAGATTCAAACACGCGACCGGCATGCTCGCAAAAAGGCGCAACTGTTTGAGGGGTTTAAAGGGTTTTTTTATAAATTAAACTACGGCTGCTGTCAGTTGCATTGTTCTTATGCTTAAAACAATGTCCACGGGGCAGGATGTTCGCTAGGTGGCGATGCCTGAATACCAACCGCTATGTAAATGTTCATTGTAAAGAATTAACTTAGTAAAAGTTAATATTAGTTGTATAAAAGTACTGTATGAAATTCGATATATTGGGTATTAATACAATTATTTAACTTGCACGTTCTTCGTTTGAATCGTAATCACTTTTTTTATTTATGTAGTCAAAACAGAAAATTTGTATGTGAGTACGAGGGAGAAAAGTATCTTTTACTTTATTAATACCCATCAATTATCACTTAATAATGAACTTTTTAAGATGTTTTAAAATGATCTTTGATTGCCTTACAATGAGATAGGTTTTACTTTTTCTATTCATCACAAATATAATAAATTTTGTAATGAGGAAAATAAAATATTCATTTAAGACTTGTTAGGGCCATGTATCACCTATGACTAAGGACTATAACACTGAAAATATTACATTAAATCGCTTTTAAATTCCAAATAGATAATAACATTTATACACAATTAAAAATTTAAAACTTTTTAAAAGGAAGTGACGAAACAATTTATTTACTAAATTTTAAATAACGATACATGTATGAAATCTTTGTTTTTCAAATATCGTCCCTTTAAGTCGAAATTCATACATGTAATTCTGTTTTTCTTCCATATATTTTTCTCCATTTAATTTTTCATGGTACTGTCCTAGATAATACACCACCAATACGACATTGCATCTTACATCAAATACTCCACATAATTACAAACTCTAGTTATATGGTTCTCTAAGCTTACGTCCTCTCAATAAGTAAATTTTCTTTCTGCCCGTTAAATTTGTCCATCTTCTCACATATGCATTTTCCATGTCATCAAACACTGCCCACTCTTTATTTTCTATTCCAATACACCCTATCTATGGTTATTTTATCTTGACGACAAATATGGACGAAAAGGGAAAAACACCTAATTTCGACTCATTACAGTAGTTGTAGGACCCCGATAGAATAATGATAACAACAATTGCGACTAGAACAAAAAATCACGTCAGAAGCTATGTAAGCAAAGTGAAATACCAATGAATATAAATAGACATAAGTCGACCGCGGTAGGATTTTCGACACTACCTTTCAGCTACGTCGAATTCGGTCGCAATCTGGGGCGAATTCTAGGGGCCAGTTGCGCTGATTGGTAGTTTCCGTGTTTCTCCGATCAACATGGCTAATGCCGGAGCAGACCCCAACAAACGGGCCAGTACGTGCGCGATCTTTCCTTCCTCTTCCTTGTCCTGTCCTATCCTCCCATTCCACACCACACACACCCACACACAATTAGGAGACTGGTCGGGAGCTAGAGCTTGTCCGATGGGGCGGTGGCCCGCTGGTGGGGAGAGTCCTGATTGGGAGAAACCTCAGCCGACGGGAAGTCGGCGCCGGATCTCGTCATCCAGCGGAGAAAAATCACCGTCTCTCGAGGATAAAACATGCACTACTCTAATGGGGCTAATGATCTACGCTCTTGAATGCCGGAATCACTAACCAACCAACTCTAACCAAAGATATCTTGGATAAGATATATCCCAATATCGTCGTTGATGCTTGTCAGCCAATCGTGACAAGCGCAAGTCATCCGGCTCGCGGCCTCATTCCAATCGATGGGTGCGCATCCTGTGGACGAACTTTTGCTGGCGGCGGTGGCGGCGATGCAGGCGGCGGTGGCGGCGGCGGTGGCGGTGGGCGGTGGCGGCGGTGGCGGCGGTGGCGGCGGCGGCGGCGGCGGCGGCGGCAGCGGCGGCGGCGGCGGCGGCGGCGGGTGGCGGCGACGGCGGCGGTGGCGGCGGCGGGGCGGCGGCGGCGGCGGCGGTGGCGGCGAGGCGGCGGCGGCGGCGGCGTGGCGGAGGCGGACGGCGGTGGCGGCGACGGCGGCGGCGACGGTGACGGCGGCGGTGGCGACGGCGGCGCTGGCGGCCGCGGCGGCGGCGGCTGGCGGCGGCGGCGGCGGCGGCGGCGCGCGCGGGCGCACTTTGGCCGCAAACAGGCGTCTGTCAAGTTCACGGTCGGCCTCGCGCGGGGCCGCGGCGCTTGAGTCGTCACACGAAACCCGTGACGAAGCGCAAACCACTTTGCAGCCGTCAGCACGCAGGGGCGTCCCGCGGTGTCGCTGCCTTGATTGCGCGCGCAACGCGGGAAACGACGCTCGCCCGCCGCCCTGGGCCCGATCGCGCCGAAAAACCCCAAAGCCGCTGACGAGGCAACCGGTTTTTATTTATTTATTTTGCCGGGGGGGCAACAGCTCTGGTCATTTGT
>CAXIVR010000009.1:19693754-19701873 GCA_964035755.1 Teleogryllus oceanicus | reverse complement strand
ATTTGGAAAAGATCGTGAAAAGAAAAAAAAATGATTTTATCGCGGATGGTGACGATGACCATCCCCGCTCAATGATGAGATCCGGCCCCGGGGTTTTCCCTTCAACCAGGTATCAGGAGGCACCGCTGGTCTCCGGCATGTATGGAGATGCACGTAAATGTTTGTGAATAAATGTGAGAATCGAAAAGGAATGGAAAAGAAAGAAGATCGCGGGCGGTGCGTGGCCCGTTTGCACGAGGGTACTGGTTTGGCATTAGCCTGAGGTTGGTCGGAGAAACCAAGAAAAATTTTCTATCAGAGCAGCCGGCCACTAGAATTCTCCTCCAAACAGCGACTGAATTCGACCTAGCTGACTAGCTTGGATCGAAAATCTTAACATTGTCGGGACTCGATCCCTAGAGTCTCCCGATCAGAGGCACTGCAGTGACATCAATTAACACCCTAAGCCAGTAATTTTTTGCGAGAGATAACTCCGTAGATATTTATAAATAAAAAAAATATTCTTAATCTAAGAAAGAAATGTTTTCTCGAAAATAAAGACAATGATCCATCCGTATAAAAGTTTTAATTCTTCGCAAAACATCTAAAAATGGATACTAACTAATAATGCAAATCCCTGTGTAAAGCGTGAAATTTGAGTTTCAATTGTAAATATATATGAAACCACATATGAAAATTTTATATCTATGGCTCAGAACGAGCGTTGATAGTGAAAAGAAACCATGAAAAATTCCTAAACAAAACAAACAAACTTCTTTTGGTCCAAAGTTTTGATACTTGTAGATCGAAATGAGCCGACCTGGATGGCCGAGGTGGCTAAGAGCGAGTACCGACTCAGCGCTTCGATCCGAAGGGTCGCGGGTTCGAGTCCCGCATCGGGCATGATTGTTTGTCCCTTGACTTTGTATGTGTTGTCGCGGAGGGCCTCGCGTTCTGCTGACCCCAGATCAGAGGAGTCTGCAGAGTGTGTTGGTTCAGTGTATGGTCGTATATGCGTCCCGTCGGGACGTAAAGGGTAACCGGCTGTCGGCTGGATAAACCGCAGAAAGAAGAAGAAGATCGAAATGATTGCTTAGAAACACGTGTGCGCAATGTTGACGTTGCATCGGCCCACTGTGCTGCGTGCGGCGGGAAGTCTCTCCTGCCCTTGACTCGCTAAGCTCTCTCCGCTTTTCACTCGTCCCAGCGCACGATGACGGCAAGATGAAGATAGGGCGCCAAAGGAAGTACTCTCTTGTTAATACACTGTGCAATGTGGAATCGAAGAGAAATTACTGTAAGGACGTCAAACATTAATGAACTTTCCAGGATCAAAAAGTTAAGAAGACTAGTTACAATTGAATAAAGGAAACATAATCAGCTTTGGACGATGTTTGCCACAGCTGCATCAGCCTAGCTACGACCTTTCACCTAAGAAGGAATGAGAGATACGAAATAAGATAATTTGTAATTTAGTCGTATGTTTTGTTGGTCTCTAGCGAAAAAGAATTAATTATAAAGTTCATTTCATATTTTTGTAATCAATGGGATCTTGAATATACATATTGAGATATACCAAAATTTTCCTCTCTCTACATTTATATCTGCAAAGATATTAGCGTCCGGCTTGCTGGAGTCAATGGGTCACGATATATTATAATCCTTATTACCTCTATAATGGATTATAGGATCTGACTATACAGCGCAGCTGGGAATCTGAAATAGAATGATTCTATTCCTAGTTCATTTCTGTTTGGATTGACTAAATGAAAATCACTTTCTTTTCTAAAGAACAAAATTCAACAAAGTTTATTTCTACGCTTTTAGCAAACAATTTAGTGAATTTACAATTTTAGGCCTTTGATCAAGATATCTTTCAATTTACAATTTATACCGCGGTTAACTTATCTTTCTTCGTTGATGTCCTCAGACTTCTCAGTCGAAATATCTTGCGAGCTTGCCGAGTCCAATGTCCCAAGAAATCCTCTTCTGACCCTATCCAAGCTGGTCTCAAACTATCAAAATTATCAGTCCCGATTACGTCCTATGACATAGTCCGAACTCGATTACCACTCCCGACAAAGTTCCAATTTATACATCAATATTGCTTCCACATCAAAATATCTGCAATATCATTCACTGTCCTTAAAATTTCACTGATAATCAATTCTATCTCGATTGTACTCGTTCCTCTCACGAACATACGATCAGTTCAGAAGCGCGTTTCAGAGCAGAATGAAATCTTCCTGCATGATTATATCATCCCTCGAAGACCGTATTAAACTACCTTCATTTTTTCATAACATTTGACCGTCCTTCTCTCACCCAGCCAATCCATACGTTTGTTATATTTTTGGTGTAGCTGACCTTTTGTTCTTCGCCCAATCCCAAATTTTCTACTTTCGGCACCAAGCCATCTCTTAATGCATTTGAAAAACAAAAACTATATTGTTTATTCACGGTCGTTGCTAAGCTCTAGCTCGTGATATTTCGTAATGCATGTTCCACCATATTGTCTACAAATAAATGTTGGTTTATTTTAATGTGACATATGGGTATGTCACAATATCAATTGCCGGTTCACATTCTGCTGTAGATCCCTAATCGACCACTTGTTCATCATTGGGCCTTCAAATTTCATCGACTCCCAGGATGTCAAAGTCGACGTCGATGCCCTGCTCTATAGGGCGTGCTCCTTGCACCCTGGCCAGCGGCTCGCCGGATCTCAGTCCACCGAACACGAATGGGACGCAGTCGGCTTCCAGCCACACACGGCCACAAGCGCGTCCAGCTGCGACATAATGTACAGCGGACATGGATACTGTACCACAGGAAGCCATACAGCACCTGTACGATAGGTTACATGCCAGAATCGCTGCGTGTGACGCCGTGCAGGGCGGTGACAGTTCTTGGACCATCCAAAAATGTCCTGGTAGTCCCATGCCTTCCGTTTTGTAATCAATCCAACAGATCAGTATCTTTTTCTTCTGTTCCAACTTTCTTCTGTCTGTCCATTCGAACAAAGTATTCTTCAATGTATTGACGCGAGTGTATATTGTCAATTTTTTTGTTTCTTAAATGCCACAATGTCACATAGAAGACTAACAACCTGTCATACTTTGAAGTAAACCCAAAACGGACTGCATGCTCGATTCCGCAATATTTATCAAGCTTCGCACTGACACAAGAGATCTTTGACAACTAAGCAAAATTATTCGACGAACAAAAAGCACCACCACCACCACCACCAACAACAACAACAACAACAACAAACAATAGAAATTTGTGAACAGATTTCACTGTAAGTTCATTGCCACATTTTTGTAAGTGTATTGAAACAAATTCGAAAATCTGACACAGCTATTGAAATGCGTTGAACATTTGTAAACGTTTAAGCAACTACTAGTAAGTATTACTGTAATAAATCTCACTAATCATTTAGACACATTCAATTTCAACCATCACTTTTTCGGGATTCAAACCACTTTTTGAATGTTTCAAAGTTTTTGCGAAACTGACATCCTACAAAAATTAAAATCTTTAAATTATTCATTGAAACAAATAAGCATAATTTACAAATCTGGACAACCAACATTTTTAGTTGTTTTCTACTTATTGAAAATGATTAATAAAGAGCGACAATAAAATTAAAAATATTCTTTTATTGAATAGTGCATGTGCAATTAAGCCACAGAAGAGCTGGCCTGTTGCAGTGTCAAAACCACTAAGATTATAGACATTCTCAAAAACGTGTATTGCGTATCCTACTGTGATTTTTGTGCTGGTTATGCGGCTTAACGTGTTTTGTAACGACTTGATGTATCACACTGATTATAATTTCCGACTATTTTGAAGTGAAACATAACAATTATTTTAAAAGTTTATAATTTAAAAAATAATGTAACTTTCTTTGCGTGAAGATGAGTCAACCAATTGCATTGGGTTTGAAATTTCTTTTACCTAAGAACTTGTATAGAACAAATTCATTTTAAATTAAATGAAACAGCCACCGGAGGTGCCATACAAAGCTAGTTTACAGTACATTCTTAATATTACAAACATGTATAAATCAGCCATTAGGCTCCTAATTGAGATTACGTACGTAAATCATAAATGCAGCGAGTGGAATGCGCGATGTAGGGAATTAAACCCGTACTCTTGCAATGTGTCGCACCTGTGGCCAGAAATATTTAACTCGCAACACGTCGACAGAAGTCTGTGCCAGAGCTTTCATACAGCGGCGGCGAGAGCACCTATTACGCAAATGAAACAGCGGCCATACGCAATGCAAGCGCATGGATTTCAAAGGTCTCGCTAGCTGAGTGGCTGAGAGAGAGACCAGAGTTTGCTGTGCAAACTCACCTGTAGATACAAATATTCTCATGACGACTAAAAGCAACGCCTGTTGGTGGCAGATGCCCGTACTTGCGTTAAACTGTCTGCACAATTAATTCGGAAGCTTTTCATCAGATGTTACAGTTTAGAGCCTTCTTGATATTATGAAGTGTGCTCTGATTTATATTTCATAATTGTGAATCTGAAAGAAAAACTTTTAGAGAACTTGACAAGCAGTGTGAATGGAATTTGTTGCAAATAGACATCAGAAAGTACTTTTATGCATCTGTTTGTACTTAATCTACAAACTAGGTTAAGTTGAAAACAACCTGGAAGAAATCGTAATTGATTATTTATCATATACAAGGAACATCAGTGTTTAGAATGTTAAATATTTTGATAGTGGATCGTGAATTTGAAGGTCAGAAATAAAAGAACTTTCAACAGTTAAATAAATAACACATTTCTAAGCTTTCAAATGTATCTAATGTAATAGAAATACTGATCAGTCTACATCATACACACGTTTTAAAGGCCTGTTAATTGATTTACAACTACTTGATGAAGCACTTGGTTCACTATGAAGGTCAGAAAGCAAAGTACTGATTCAACAATTTTACTTTCTAGAATTATTTCAAGATCCAGTAAATTATTTCAGTTTGGCCAATGAACAAGGTCGTAGTGCCTTAAGCGAATTACCTGTAGAAGTACAAAGCAAATATTCTATATGAATGTATTGTTAGCGAGAGACGCTTGAGATTTTCATTTGTTAAGGCAGAACAAGATATTATTCATTCACGTTACAACTAGAGCAATCACAAACGAGCATTAAAAGCTTTACATTCTGGGTAATTGTCCTGATGAAACACAAAGTTATTTCCAAGATCCAGGTCCAGTGCGTTAACACAGAGATTTCCTTTAAAGATATTACGTATTGTGTTCCATCACACCATCGATTGTATGTAGATAACATATTGAATCAATATGTTGAGTCAATATGTCACTTCCAGAGTAGCCGTGTTACGCTGTTAGCGCAAGATTTCGATTGATTCATTCATTGATGAATGGATTGATTGGTGCTTCCCGGCACGTCAACTGTTATTGTCATTCGCTCCGTACGTGTTGGGTGCGTATATCGCGGGGTTTGGTGATGTTCCTTCCCTGTTAGACTATGGGTTCAAGGCCGGCCTACTGTGGGCTTGCAGGGTTCAAGTATCCAGGTGTGGCGTCATGGAGAAAAACACACAGACAATTACAAGTATGTACAAGTTTATTTACACGTATGTACAATAACCAACTTCTGCTCCGAAACTACACACTTGTATTTCCCTATGGATACCCCACATAGCTAGGGAGGCCCCGCCTCCTCGGACGCTACTCCCGCACCACTACCGTGACCTCCTCACCCGTGCAATAGGCACGACACGCTCCAGCCTGGGCGTAAATTTTTGCGCATCGCGCGAGGTTTCCAGAAAAAACGTGTAGCTCGTCGGCTCGACTTTATACCAGAGTGTAGCCATCACGTGACCGTCCTAGGTGTGGGAGGGAAGCTCGCGTCTACCACGTAACCTTCCCGGTCAAGCTGGCGTCCCCTTTGTCTAAATGTATCCCAACGCCGGGGCGCCCAGCTCTTCAGCCCGCAGGTATGCGATACTTGCGCTCCTCCTCCCACCCACGGCAGCCAACGTGACGCTACACCAGGTATTTCCCTAGGAACTACGCAGGTTGGGACAAGTTTTGGTCCCCCGCTGTGTGTGGTGGAGTGGCGCGTGCAAGTGTGTGTTTGAGTCTGTGTGTGTCTATGTAGATAGAGAGGGGAGATAAAAATTAGGAAAGAATGATTGTGCGTTGTCCGTGTTTGGGTACTTCTCCGGCAATCGCCTGGTATTGATCGGAGAAGACGCAGAAAACTACCGATCTCAGCAGCCGACCTGTGACTGAAATCGACCAACCTATACCGAACGATGCGGTTCACGATGTAATGCGCCGACTTCGCTCTCCGGAGGCTCGGGTTCGATCCTCGGACGAACGGTTTTCCCTGGGTTCGGGGAAGCACCACGGGTTTTCTGCTTTCCCTTTCGTGGTAACACAAGCGAGTGCTGGATGGTTCCAAAATGTCACCATGATCATCTCTCATTGACTTATCACCTCATAATTCACAGGCTGACATCCAACTGCTTTGAACATCGTCTTAGGGGAATAACCGAGGATTGCACGCGATCTGAATACTTCTGCCATAGCCACCATGACCATCACTACTCCTACTCCTAATTAGCTAGTGTCTAAAATCCCACCACTGTTGAGACAGGGACCGGGAGTGGTAGCTCAGTGCATCAACCGATGTCACCGGGAGGGCCTAGGTTCGAGTCCTGTCGGCGGCGGAATTCTCGACACTAGCTTTTCAGCTAGGTCGAATTCAGTCGCTGTCTGGAGGAGAATTCTAGCGACCGGTTTCTCTGATCGGTCGTTTTCCATGGTTTCTCCGATCAACACCAGGTGAATGCCAGAGCAGTGCCCTACCAAACGGGCCACGGACCGCGCGCGATCTTTCCTTCCTCTTCCTGCCCTATTCTCTCCTTACAACATTTACATCAACATACACTACACTACCACATATTCTGAGAGACCGGTCGGAAGCTTAGAGCTTGTCTCAGCTGGGGTGGTGCCCCGCTGCTGGGAGACTCCTGGTTAGGGGGGAAACGCCGCCAGCCGGTGGTAGGTTGGCGCCGGACGTTGCCATTCATCGAGGAAAGATCACCGCCATCTCCAGAGAAAAAAAACGCACAACACTTACGGGAATAATGACCAAAGCAGATGATGCGCCTGGAAACACGAAAAACTCAAGCAAACAATCGGGACAGAGACCCTAGAACCTCCTCAGCGCGGAGGTCGAGGTGGTGGACTCTGAGGGCGACGGCGGAGGCGGGGATGGGCGAAAGGGTGTATGCGTGGACAGGCGTAGGCGTGGGCGTATGCGTGAGCGTAGGCGTGGGCGTAGGCGTGGGCGTAGGCGTGGGCGTAGGCGTGGGCGTGGCGGTGGGCGTGGGCGTAGGCGGCGAAGGCGTGGGCGTATGCGTGGGCGTAGGCGTGGGCGTATGCGTGGGCGTGGTGGGGGCGTAGCGTATGCGTGGGCGTAGGCGTGGGCGTAGGCGTGGGCGTAGGCGTAGGCGTGGGCGTATGCGTAGGCGTAGCGTGGGCGTAGGCGTGGGCGTAGGCGTGGGCGTAGGCGTAGGCGTGGGCGTGGCGGTGGGCGTAGGCGGAGCGTAGGCGTGGGCGATGCGTTGGCGTGGCGGTGGGCGTAGGCGTGGGCGTAGGCGTGGGCGTATGCGTTGGCGTGGCGGTGGGCGTAGGCGGGGCAGGCGTGGTGTGCGTGGGCGTGGCGGTGGGCGGGCGTAGGCGTAGGCGGGGGCGTAGGCGGGGGCGGGCGGGGCGTGGGCGTGGGCGGGCGGGCGTAGGCGTGGGCGTGGGCGTGGGCGTAGGCGGGGATGGGCGCGGGCGTAGGCGTGGGCGTAGGCGTAGGCGTAGGCGGGGGCGTAGGCGTAGGCGTAGGCGTGGGCGGGGGCGTAGGCGTGGGCGGAGGCGTGGGCGTAGGCGTGGGCGTAGGCGTGGCGTAGGCGGGGGCGTAGGCGTGGGCGTAGGCGTGGGCGTAGGCGTGTGCGTAGGATACTGCAGTGGCACAAGTTATTGCCCTGAGTTTGCTCGGCCAGTGGCAGTGACAGTGGCGCTGGGGGTTGCGTGGCGGTGCCCCATGGAATACGAGCGGTGGGTGCGTGGTGCCGCGACGCAGGGAAACCGCTTTCAAACG